>JBBPLX010000237.1:0-30314 GCA_038090015.1 Leccinellum albellum | reverse complement strand
GCACACCACGTCAGCCAAGCATATGGAGATGCACGACAGAAAGGTACACTACTCGTCTGAGTCGTCTCTTGATGCCCGACACTACCCCCTCCAGCGATCGACAAGGAAACGTTCGAAACGATGTGGCGAGACTCGGATCCAGACGGGAGTGGAGCAGGGCCGGGCCCCTTCCTCAGACATAACCACACCGAATTCCGAGCGGACGGCGTCGATCCTACCCCATGGCTAGAATACATGCCTGACGTGAGCCTTTTTCTCTGTTCCTGCATTCTCGAATGATGCCCATGTTATCGTAGTTCCAAAAGGTACCAGAACACGATCTCATCCCGGGCTCGACGGCCGGGTACACGATGACCACGTTCACCATCCACACCCAGACGTACTTGAACTGGCTCCTCGCTCGCTTCTTGTCTGGTGGAGGCTCCATGAAGCGGGCGAGCCTGCATCATATCTCACAGGTAATCATGCCCTTTCTCGGACGTTGACTCGGAATCAACTTGAGTGTGTTGGGCAGGTATTGGACGAGACGATGAACCCGGCAGCTATTATTGCATGCCCTGGGATCGGTGCCCGTTTTCTTGGAGGCATCGAGGACAAGGACGTTTATCCCATCCGTGGACAGACCGCCCTGCTGCGTGCACCATGGATCAAGTTCGGAAGGACGTTCAGCGGCGCAGATGGATCATACGTGTACATGATGCCACTGTGTACGGGCAATGTGAGTCCTTGTTTCACACACAAAAAGGGAGATACCAATGCCGAATAGGTGCTCGTCGGTGGGATCAAAGTGCACGATGACTGGCAAGTACTTCTCCCCGCTTTCTGGCGTCGTCGACCGCTGAAAGGGTACCAGGTACCCAACGCCCCGCGCGGCAGACCGTGCCTATATCCTCACGCACATGCTCGGGCTGTGTCCTGAGCTAGCACCGCCCTCTGTCCGCGTAAGCCGTGCACCGACTGTCGAGGATCTCGAAGCGCTCATCGTTGACGAGGGTTGCGGGCTGCGACCCGGAAGGAATGGTGGTATCCGGATCGAGGGGGGTTCGATCAAGCAGGAAGGAGGACGAGGGACGATCCCGGTCGTCTATAATTATGGGTGCGGTGTTTTCGTTCCACGGCTCGATCCGCCAACCATCATGGATGCTAAATGTAGCGTGTCTGATAGGCATTCTGGGATGGGATTCCAGTCTTCGTGGGGATCTGCGAGCATTGCGTTGAAACTGCTTGAAGATGCGCTGGGCAGGGAGTGAATAAATAACGAGATTGCGTTTCCCCGACTCCGACGATAGCCTTTTTGTACCTCTCATATGTCCAGGCACCCTTCAAAATGGTTTGCAGGCACATTCTCACGAACATGGGCGTGTATTATGTGAGACTATGTCTTTGGCCTGCGCCCATACACGAGGCCGCCTATCGTATGTGTTGGTATCATGATGGGATGTGATCCAGAAAGCGAGGCATCCGCTCGAGGATCGATCGGCGCGGATGCCGCTTTTCAGGCTCCGACGACGCGACCCAAACCTTCTTGAAGAGCATCAGCTCCTCTTGTTCTCCACCGCGTCGTCGACCATCTATTGTGTATTCGGTAAAGCGGCTGTTTAACTTTGATGAGTCGCTGCTCTACTCTGTTGCGGACACCCTGGGTTGGCCCTGGTCTCCGTCGAAATGCCTCCCTTTCAACACCTCCTTTCCTTACCTTGGCTTCATCTGGGACCTCGCGCTCAAAACAGTGTGCATTCCAGACAAGAAAAAGAGCAAGTATCTTGATCGCATCCGCTCCTGGGTTCCAGGGGCTTCGGTGTCACTGAAGGAGTGCCAGTCGGTCGTTGGGTGTCTTCAACACTGCACCCTGGTCATCTCGGAGGGCCGTGCCCACCTCCCTTCTTTATTTCGCTTGGCCTCATCGTTTAAGGACTCCTCCAAACCCTTCGTCCGCCACTGAGTTTCCCCTCAGGCCTTGGTTGACATCTCCTGGTGGTGTGACTGCCTTAGCGCTGACTGGTGTGGCTGTTCCATCTCGGTTCCCTCTGATCCTCTCCCTTTCTCCACATTCGTTGATGCTTCCACCTCCTTCGGCATAGGTTTCCTTTCAGATGGCAAATGGTTGGCCTGGCGTCTCACGGAGGGCTGGCGGTCAGACGGTCAGGACATTGGTTGGGCGGAGATGGTGGCCATAGACCTCGGCCTGTGCACCCTCATCCATGCAGGTTTTCGCGACTGCCACATTCTGTTCCTTTTGGACAACCAAGGTGTAGTGGGGGCCCTTTCCGCAGGTAGATCTCGTAGCCCCTGCCAAAACGAGGTTCTTCGCCATATTGTCTCCAATTTTCGGGACAACGACATTTGGCTGTCGGTGAAGTGGGTCGAGTCCGCCGCCAACCTTGCTGACTCTCTCTCCTGGGGTTTCTTTCCTCCTGCTATTTCCCGTCACCCTCGTCCGCCTCCGCTACCTAGTTACTTAAGACAGTTGGTATCCCTTGTCTAAGTAGTTCCTAATCGGTTGTGTGTCACACCAGTTCGTGTTGTACCCTGCAATTTGTCTCGCGCACACAGGTGTCATGTCTGATGCTCTACTCGGCCCCGCCAATGCTCTCACTCTTGCCTGGGATTCGCTTCAGCGCGACAACGCTCTTCACCTGTCCGCTGCTTCCTTGGCCAAAATTGATCTGGCCTTGTCACGCGCCTGGGCTGCCTCCACTTCATCCAAATATAGCGTGGCTCTGGGCCTCTTTCTCCAGTTCTGCGACTCTGAACTCATCCCAGCTCACCTGCGTCTTCCCGCTAGCGATGATCTCTTATGTGCCTTCGCAGCCTCCAGGATTGGCTCAGTTGGAGCTGGTACCGTCCAAGGTTACCTGGCAGCACTCAAGGCCTGGCATGTCCTCAATAATAAACCTTGGCTGGGTTCCTCTCGCCTTCGTTATATTCTTAATGGTGTTGCCAACACGGCTCCAGCCTCTTCACACGTACCGGCTCGCCCCCCGGTCACGCACTCAATGCTTATTCTCCTCGCCCGCGGTCTCGACCTCACCTCTAGTCTGGACGCATGCTGCTTCGCTGCAGCCTGTGTGGCCTTCTGGGCCCAGCTTCGCCTGGGTGAGATTCTCTCTCCCTGGGAGAATTCCTTTACCCCCTCCGCCACGGTCTGCCGCCAACATCTCATGGCCCCATTCAATGAGAATGGCTCGCGCGTGTGCCACCTCCCATTCACCAAAGTCGCCAAATTGAAGGGCGATGAGGTTGTCATCTGTCGTCAGGCGGATGCCTCCGATCCTATTGACGCCCTGGACATACACCTCTTGGTCAATGACCCTCCCACGGATGTTCCGCTCTTCTCATTTCGCTCACGTCTGGGGTGGCGCTGCCTCACACGCCGCAAGTTTCTCGCTTGCTGCAATGCTGTCTGGACCTCCACCGGGCTGCCTCCTTTCACTGGCCACTCCTTTCGCATTGGTGGTACCACCGAACTTCTGCTTTCCAATGTCCCTCCGGATGTCGTCAAGGCTCTCGGTCGCTGGTCATCTGATGCCTTCCTCAAATATTGGCGCTCTCTGGAGCTCCTCGCGCCGTTACACACGGAACTCCTCCCTTCCCGTGGCTAGTTTGGTCGGTTCGGGCTGGGTCCTCGCGCCCTGCGTTCGCCTCCCGCGGCTTCGCCTTCCACCTGGGCCGGTCCGCTCACACCTCATGGCGCGGGCACTTCGGCTTGCATCACCCTGTCCGACCCGGTACCTGGCACGTGACCACCATCACGCGCACATGTCCGGCTTGGCCTTCCCCCATCTCCGGGAGACCCTTCTAGAAGACGGACAAGAGCCTGAAATAACACCTTCCACTGGCACTGGCGATGTGCACTGCGGAGTCGATCACAAACCCAGTACCATCACAACCTTCCTACAGGCATTCGAATTCACTGCTTTTAGGGTTCGAGCGGTGAAGACAGGAGCAATGCTGCGGCCTGCCAACACTCAAGTACTCAAACCCAACACGTGCCGGCAACTTCCGAAACCCCCTTCAGGCTACACTCCTCTGTCAAATCCTGCCAGTGCTCAGAGCAGAGTGAACACAAATAAGAATGATGAAGAAATGTCGTGACTGATTGTTTGTGTAGACAAGAAACACAAAGGTAGAGTTAGTTCAACAAAATGCATTCAGAGGCTTGAAAAATAACATGGGATGTTATGAACACAAGTTCATTATACACACCACTGCCAGTGGTCTTTCTAGTTAGACTGCTTGCAATGTCAGCGAGCACTCGAGTTAACAATGGTTATTCGTGGTGTCGGGGATTGGCGCATCCGTGCACCGCTACAATGATGGTGTTTGTGAGGTCAACGTTTGATTGTCAGCGTGTGTAAGACGAGTCATAATCGTTTGCCGAGCGAGCCTTGAACTATTCTGATCTGCTCTTCACTTTAACCTCTCGACGCGCGATGCCGATCATCGGTCTTGCACCCTCCTCCGAGTCAACGAAACCGGCCCACTTTGACATTGAAAAAGTGATCAGGCCCAACATCCTTGCGCTAGAACCGTACCGCTGCGCTCGGGACGACTATCAAGATGGGATCCTGCTTGACGCCAACGAAAACTCGCTCGGCCACTCCGTCGACCTATCTTCTGCGCAGATACCACCCGAGCTGTATGGCACCTTGCAGGACGCACAGCTGAACCGGTATCCGGACCCATCCCACGACGCGATCAAAACGCGGATCGCGGCGCTGAGAGGGCTCCCGAGCGAAAAACACGTGTTCCTCGGGGTAGGCTCGGACGAGGTGATCGACTTGATCATGCGGGTGTGCGTCACTCCCGGGCGAGAAAAGATTTTGATCACGCCCCCGACGTATGGGATGTACGCCGTATGTGCTCAGGTCAACGATATCGAGGTCGTTCGATGTCCGCTCAACTTGAGTGGGAGCGAGGGAGAAGGTGGCGAGAACGGGCGGTTCAGCTTGGTTGTGGACGCTGTCTGTCTATATATATATTCTCGGGACGTCGGGTGTAGCTGACAACAAGACAGGTAAAGGACAGGGTGTCTAAGGACGATCTCATCAAACTGGTATTTCTGTGCTCTCCTGGGAATCCGACGGGGACGAAGCTCTCGCTCAAGGCCATCCGGGCGCTGTTAGAGTACGAGCCCTTCAAGGGGATCGTGATCGTGGACGAGGCATATATAGATTTTGCAGGGGAGGATGCGTCGGCTGTATCGCTAATAAAAGAGTGTGCGAACGTGTGCGTGCTGCAGACGCTGAGCAAAAGTTTCGGGCTGGCTGGTATCCGGTGCGCACTGCCTTGGCTTGAGCTGCGGAAGGCTGACGACTGCGTAGGCTGGGAGTGGCGTTGGCTCAGCCACCGCTGATCCAGGTACTGACCAACGCAAAGGCACCGTACAACATCTCGACTCTGACAGCACAGCTCGCGTTGGCTGCGCTGGAGCCGAGTGCGGTAGAGGGGATGCGAGACAAGATGCGGACGCTACTCGCGTCACGGGAGAAGCTAAAGGCAAGGCTGGAAGGGCTCGCGCACCTGGGCATCGGACGAAGCATCGGGGGCAACGATGCCAATTTTGTGTTGGTGCCGGTGTTGAACCGAGAGACGGGTACTGCGGACAACGTGCGGGCGTTAAAAGTGTACAAGACTTTGGCTGAAGAGAGCTGTGTGGTTGTGCGATTCCGCGGTAAAGAGGTTGGTTGTTTTGGATGTCTGCGGATTACTGTCGGAACGGAGGAGGAGAACGAAACACTTTTAAAGAGATTACTAGAGATATTGTGACCCCCTCTAGTGGGGGTCGGTAACAACCTTGACCTCGACGATGGCGAAACAGAAAGTACTCTCGCCTCAAGAACAATACAGAGCGAGGAGGGCGCGCGAGGAAAAGGAAAAGTCAGCTCTCTTACCGCCAGGACTACCAAATCATGGAAATACTTGTTTCATGAACTCGGTCGTACAGGGAGTTGAGTTTCGTTCTACTCACAACTCACAACTCACTCAACCGTCTACATAAGTTGATCGCGACTCACTACCTTCGACCCGTCATACGCTCACAGACACTCCCACCCGTCGTACAACCCCACTCCATCACAAACGTTCATGGCCTCATCGGACATCACCTCATCGCCCTTCTCCGCGTCGCCTGGGATATCCAGGACAACCGCAGGCGCGAATCAGTGAGCCCCAAGTGCGTCTCGTCCCCCTCCATCGCACACCCGCTCTAGTTGAGTCTTTCTCAGAGAACTTCTCTCCGCCCTCGGCACAAAGTACGATCAATACCTCGACTTCTGCCAGCAGGATGCCCACGAGTTCTTATGCCACCTCCTCGACGCGATCCGCATGGAGGATAACGACGTGAGCAGTCTGTCCTTGTCTGATTCCCCGCTTTGTTCCTCACCTGTTCCTCCAGCTCATCAAGCATCATCAATCGCCGCCCCAATCGAGGTCTACCGAGCGCACCCAGTCATCCCGCCTCAACCATCCCGCAGATGATGACCACCTCGTCTCGCTCGTCGACGTGCTCTTTGGCGGAAAGCTCGCCAGCATCCTCGTCTGCCAGGCCTGCAAGCACGTCTCGCACACCTACGAGGACTTTACCGATCTCAGTCTCAGCATGAAACCAGAGGACTACGCCCGCGAACGCAAGCGCGACAAGCTCAAGCAGTTTGCAAAGAAGATCGGAACCGCCTTCTACGTCGCTACACCACAACCACGCTCTTCCTCTGTCCCCGCCACGCCCATCCGTACATCCAATCTCGATACCCCCGAGCACACAGACCCACAGAGGAGACGGAGCATTGACCTCGCGGACGTCGAAGTCGTCGTCGAGCCCATCAACCATCGCGACCCAAAGGAGGACCCTGCTCGATCGGTAGCACCGTCGTCTTCTCCGGCGCCAGACACTCCTTCCGCGCCAGGCACACCCACGGACGCCCCTCATCCGGTGCCTGTTCCAGACCTCCATGTGCCTGTCTCACCCGGCGATCACCCTGCACCTGAAAAGGTAAACGGCAAAGAACGCAAGGACAAGGACGAGAGTTGGGCAAAGATCAGCAAGCGCATCGGCGCCTCAGTCAGTCTCGCCATGCGGCCCAAGTCTGAGCGCAAGGACAAGAAACCGTCGCCCGTCGAAGCTAACGCCACCGCGGCGCTCGTCACTGTTGATACGGTCGGTAGTGGCGTTCCTCCGCACCCACACCCTGAACGGGAGCCGGCGTCGCTTGGTACCGTCAACGAGAAACTTCAGGCTCAGCTGACAAACGTAAAGCGGTCGGTCATGCCAGCTCAACGATCCGGTAACTCCCCATTGGGCACCTCGACACCACGTTTCCCATTGATCTCACGCCCTTCAAGCCCGGGAACGTACTCGAGGTCGTCAAAGCCCCCGCGCCCACCCAAACTCAGCACGGAGGAAGCGGCGTACCTGCGGGACATCCTCGCCGACATCAACCCTCCCAACGTCCCAAAACCGTTTTCAATCTTTAAGCAGTCCAAGGACCCATCTTCTTCCACCTCCTCGCCCGCGCAGAGCATCTTTTTAAAACTTAATCAGATCAACAGAATCGAAGAGTGTCTCCGGCTGTTCACTTCTGTGGAAGTGCTCGATGGAGACAACACCGTCCGTTGTCATCGCTGTTGGAAGATCGCCAACGGTTTCTATAAATATCGAGCGAGGGGGTCTGCCCAAGACCCAGATTCATGTACTGACAGCGAGGACGAGGGGGTTGCTGCGGAAGAAGACCACCGAACGCCCGCCGTTCCCGTTCCCGTTCCCGTCTCTTCCTCAGCGTCTGCGTTGCATTCCACTGCTTCACTCCAAGATACCCAGCTAATAACCCGTGATACCCAATCGACACTAACTCAACATTCCTCGTGCGCCTCATCGACGCACAAGCGTGTTCCTCCTGCACTCCAGATCAACGACGGTTACCCGATCGAACTCGTATCACCCGTCAGGGACGACACGCCGACGCAGAGTGCACCGACCGTCCCTTCCATCTCGACCGCGCCCGAGTCCCCGGTGCCGGTGCAGACAGCACGTCCTGCGCCGCCTGTCAGAGGCAACACACTCTCATCCACGGTGACGCGTGCGTCTCCGACGACCGACGTTTCTTCTCCTTCGCGCATGTCTATCTCTCTGTCTGCGCCATCCGATCCGCACCGCCAGCACCACGGGTCCCGGAGCGCGGACAGCAATACCGAAAGCGAGAGTGAGAACGAGACGTTGATATCAGTGTACTCGGATGTGTCGTCGGTGGTGTCGACGACGTCGCCCAATGCCTCGCAAGAACATTTGCAGCAGCCGTTGCCAGTGGCGAACGCAAGCATCAGGGATAAACGCATAGACACGACCAAGGACAGGGGTGTTCCTCGTTCACGGCAATTCGTCCTACGACCTGCTTACAAACGTTATCTCATCGCGACGCCTCCGCCGATCCTGATTGTCCACCTGAAGCGATTCCAGCAGCTGTCCAGGACGCCTGTCGTCTCGTTCTCGACCGGGTTCAAGAAGCTAGACGACTACATTTCGTTTCCGGAGTATCTGGATCTGGGGCCCTATTTAGCACCGCGACGGGAGGACTATTTTGATTCCAAGGTGGCGGTGACGACGAGGGGCCGCAGTGCGAGGAGGCCGGCGCCGTGCCTGTATAGACTGTATGCGGTGGTGGTACATATCGGGAACATGGTGCGTTCGTTTGGTTGTGTACGTGGATCGATGCAGGGGGGCTTACACGCGTCATGACTAGTTGGGGGGTCATTATGTCGCTTATACGGCGCTGCCACCGTCTGAAGCTATTAACCTTGATACTGCGCGACCCGAGGGTGAAAGGGCACGGACGACACCGCGGGACTGGGCGTTCATAAGCGATACGCACGTCCGGCTCGCGTCGTTGGAAGAGGTGCTCAAGAGCAAGGCGTATGTGTGTATGTACGAGCGCATCTGAACTCGATCTTTTGCGTTGGTTCTTGGGCCCCCTCGTCGTTCGTTTTTCTTGTGCGCTTCGATCTGGTAATCACTTAAAGTTTTGGGACGAGCAAGTGGGATGCATAATGCAGCCTACTACCTAGACCAAGGACCGGACTATTTTCGCATCAGGTCATGCGACTCTATGTTATAATTGCCGAATGGGTCAAAAACGTGTTGTCTACATTCTAGTGGCGCGGGGTGGCTACTGTTTGATATAGAGCTCGACCGGTCTATGGAACCCTGTTCCGTTGACGGATCAGCGGTGCGGCGTCGATGATCCGGCCACACGTACCTCCTTCTCCCGGTGTGCCCAGACGCTGTGGGGGTGTGAACCCAAGCTGGGCGAGCAAAGCCGCAAAGTCGTTGTGTGGACGGAGTCGGAGGCGTTTTGCGTTCTCCCTCAGACGGGGATCCATGCGCCTGGCTTTGGCATATGTCTCCCACGGTTGTGGTTCGAGGAGGAACGCGCCGCCGGGTTTGAGTACGCGGTGTACACGGCGGAAGAAGGCTCCGATGCCGTCGTCGCCGTGGTGGAGGTGGATCCATTTCGTTATGGAGAAGCTGGATGTGATATGGAATCTAGAGATGGAAATGGAAGGAGGACTACGTACGCGACGACGACGTCGTAAATAGGTTCGTCGGCGGGGGAGGGGTCCTCGGAGACCCAGTCTGTCGTCTTGAACGCGACGTTGTGTGGGAAGACGTCTCGGTGGTGGTCGCCTGGGATGGGGAGCGGACCGTGGCTTTGCTCGCAGGACGCGGGGAAGTAGTCGTCGTCGTCGTCATCGGAGGAGGGAGATCGGAGACTCCAGAGTGTGCGTCGTCGTTTCCAGGCTGCGCGGACGAGGGTGTCGTCGATGTCGACTCCGAGGACGTGGCGTGCACCCCATGCGTGTGCTGGATGTGAGTGAGTGAGTGAGTGAGTGAGTGAGTTCAAAAAGAAGGTCCATCACCGATTTCGCAAGTGACCCAACCCTCGTTGCAACCGACGTCTAGAACGGACTTTGCGGTGAAAAAAGAGGGGGGTAAGAGTGCGAGACGGGGGTCACGAAGAAAGGGTCGTTTGGTGTAGTACCTTTAGAGAGATCAGAGCGTATAAGACGTCGAAGGTGGTGAGTTACCCGTGGTAGTTGCCAAAGATCGGAGTAGTAGTAGCCATTCAAGCTATCTTTCACCATGCCTGGTCCTGGCGCAAAACGCAACGGAGCAAAGAAAAACAAGCACAAGAACGTCGCACACGGCGTCGTCGCCATCGACTCGCCCGCCATCGCGGCAGGCGGGGAGCCATTATTAGCGCACTCCCTGCCACCTACACTCCAGCCCCGTACATTGAGCAGCCTCGACGAGCTCTCCACGGACGAGTGGGACGAGGTCGTCAGAGTGATGTGTAGACACCTCAAGATCCCTGGCATGTCCTTCCAGCTCTTCTCAGCGTGCATGCTGATCGTCCATCAGACCTCACAAAGAGAAGTGGTCTCAAGAAGATATACCACAACTTTGACGAGATCTACACTCGCATCGACGACCTCTTCTTTAACCACACCGGCAACCAGATCATCAGGGGCGGCGTCGTCGCCATCTACGCCAAGATGTCCGCAGACACTATCTTGAGGAACCTTCTCTTTCAGAAAAGTGCGTCCGTCATCTTGCATCATCATCCCTACTTTGACCTCCCAGACAGGCCTGTTGGCAAAGATCCTTCCCCTCGTTGAAAAGGACAACTCCCGTCACCTCGCACTCAGGGCATTGACTACCGTAACTCACCACGGCGGCAGCGACATACGCAAGGAACTTACCCTCCACGCCCCCACCATCATCAAGGTCCTCGAAGACTATCCCGAAGACTTGCACGCCGCAGAGCTCGCCATCTGCACCCTCGCCCACGCCATCACGACCTCCATCGACGACCCCCAACGACCCGCCGCCAAATACGTCAAGGCGCTCCAAGTCCCGACGCTCCTCCCCCTCGTCCTCGGCTTCGTCACCAAACCCGGCGTCAGCCTGACCCTCTTGCATCACGCTCTCGAATTCTGTGGCCATCTCACCCAGCATTGCACCGACGAATGCTTGGCGTATCCCGCAGTCATCGATTTTTTGATCGCTGCCATCCGCAGTCCGGATCTCCACTCACGCTTCTATGCCCTGGGCGCAGTCATCCGCTTACACAGCTCCCCTCCAGAACAGGAAATTCTCTACAACGATCCCAGCGCCCTCCTGAACTCCGTGCAGCGTGGCCTACCCCCTCACCTCGCCAAGCTCATCGCAGACTATGGTCCCTCACGCTGCGAGTCCACTCAGACCCTCCGCTCCATGGTGGAATACCAGAAAGCCATGATAGACTGCGTCGACGACCACGACATTTACAAACTCGGTCTCGCCCTCGCTGATCTCGTCCCCCGCAACGAATTCTCCATCAACGAGGGCGGTTTCCAAGCGTTCAACCATGTCACCGGCAAGTCCGAATTCGTCAGCGCCGGGCTCCCTTTCACCATGTGGGGCGATGCCCTTCCCATCTGTGCCAAGGAGATCCGGCAGCGGCGCATATCCGGCGAAGAAGACCTCGCGGACATGCTCGACCTCAAGTTCCTCGTCATGCGCGCGCGCACTTCCGAGGCGATCGCCTTTGCCAAAAAGTCTATCGAGCGCAACCCCAAGTTCCCGTACTTTTACTACATCCTCTCGCTCTGCCCCGACTTGGAGGAGGCGCTTCGGTACGCTAAAAAGGGTATCAAGATCAAGAACGCTACTCCGTTCGTACACTATACGTTGCTTTCGCGTGCAGTCGAGATCGCGAGCAACCTAGCCATCTGTCGCATACAAGAGTCGACGATCGGCGATCGCAAGTGGGACGAGGGGAATGCGTATTTGAGCAGCGCGTTGGACGATGCGCGGACCTATCTTGGGTGCGCACCGCCGGACACGCGACACAGGAAGAGCGTACTGTACTGGTACATTGCGCTCTTGCTCGCTGACAAGGGACCCGAACTGTCGGTCGATCTGAAAGAAATGCAGGTACGTCCTCCGGGATCTCTATCACGCATCCCTCACACACGCATACACGCACGCACAGACCTACCTAGACCAACTCAAGATCGCTGACGAGTTCTACGACGTGTTCGGCGTCGAGCCGCCCGTGACGCAACTCCGGCTGGCTCAAGTGACCATATTTGCACGGTACCGCACCGCGTACGAGCGCTGGGGCCCGATCGTGGAGCGACTGGACAGCACGCAGATTGACCACGAGCATGTCGTGCGGCGGGACAACCCCGAAGACCAGCTCGCGGCGTGGCTGCACGATTTTCGGCACCGGAATGGGGACGACATCGATGATGACTTGCCCGAAAAGTCGTCTCATCCAAAGTGGTCGACGAATCCGGCAGAGTTGCACAAGTGTTCGTGGTGTGGGAATCCGAGCGCGGTGTTGCGCAGGTGTGGGGGGTGTGAGAAGGCGAGGTAGGTTGACTTTTTATTTTATTTCGTAGGGTTGATCGAACGACGCATATCTAGATATTGTGATACGAGTTGCCAGAAATCTGCGTGGTCCGAGCACAAGACCAAGTGCACTGGTCGCAAGGCCTCGGGTTCGTCCGTATGAAAGGCAAAAGAGCCAAGACCAGATATATTAGAGGGGGGCTGGACAGCGGGATCTGTCCGTCCCTGCACCGTTTCTTGATCATACAGCACTGACCCGACCATATACTCGTCTGTATTCTATGCCAATTCACTATTGTTCAAGTCGATGTATACAATACGTACGACGATCTGTCTTTCTTCTTCTTGCCCGTATCCTTTTTCTCTTTCTCTACGTACCTACGCCCTCCGCCGTTTACTCGATTTACTCGCTTCGAACGCGTCCTCTCTCCTATCTTGTACCCTCTGCAAAAAATCCACCTTTTCGAGGTACCCACCGCCGCGCCTGTTGGTGTCCAGCTCGTCTTTGACATCGCCCGCCTGAGATGAGACGTGTGCGCGCCAGTCCATCGCCGACTTGTCCAGCGTCGTGATTTTTTTAGCGTGTTGAGCTTTGGACGGGAGAGATGGGAGCGCGGTGCGTGGCTTATGAGAGCCGGGTCGTTTGGTGTTTGGTGTGGCCGTCATCGCCGGGGGAGGCGGTATTGCGGTACTCGGGTCGACGACGGGAGATACTCGAGGAGTTAGCGGTGCTGCCCCTGCGTGGTCCCCACTCCCGTTCTCGCCCTTGGGCACAGTGACCGAATCTGATGCCTCTCCCGCGCCAAAGCCCAGGCTAGGAGGAGACACGGGGGATGGTACGTGTGCGGAAGAAGACCCCAGCCCGGATATCGCCAGACCCGATTCCCGTGGCGTTGGCGTCCACCGTGGCCACTTTTTAGCCTCCTCCGAGTCTTCGGGCACCTCTACGACCTCGCTGGAGAAATCTCGAACGCAACAGTGACAATGCGGCGAAAACAAGACGTGAGAGTGGGGAAGAAACAGTCGTGAGCGCGAGACGATAAATGGGGTGGGAGAACCAAGAAATAGCGGGATGGAAAAGAGAACAAGGCGGGGGGGGAGACGTACGTACGTGACGTGTTTCCCCGCAAACAAGAACGTCTTCTCGATCCGGATCCGTTTCGCGGGTGGCTCGTCGCCGTCGCCGTTGCCGCTTCCCGAGGGCGGAGCAGACACGGATACTTGAAAGCTGGCCCAGAGCGCGTCTCGCCGTCTGTCGTCCACGTCAGAACAGCAACGACCAGCAGAGACAAACCCCACTTTTTCTGCTCAGCAGCGTCTGTTTCGGGTCGTGCTGAGTTGTCGGCCGTGCCTACTACGCCGTCTCCTTTGTCCTGTTCGTCGCTGTCTGAGTCGCGCTCTGTGAGGGGGAAACTCAGCGTCGTACTTCACGCGTAGACCGACGTACCGTCTGCGGGTGGGACGTAGTCAAGGTCGTCCTCGGAATCGGAATCAGAGTGGGTGTGCATGAGCGTTGTTTGGCATTATTGAATCTCAAGGCAGAAATTAGAGCACATTCGATCTGGACTCATCCGTTCAACTACGCTGACCGACTGCATCCGTGTTTGTCTCAGTTCCTCGGATTCAACAACTCGGCTCACTTGCGAGCAGAAAAACCAGTCCCTCGGTACCGCAGTACATAAGTGATCAAGCTCAGTTCGTCATGGTAGAGGACTGGACATCGTGGGCAAGAAGGATGGATTGCAATACATTCGTGGGCTTCTCGATCACCCCCTGACCCTAACCACTCTCCGCTTGCCCTTCTGCATACCCGCGATTCCGGGAGGGGCTGGTCCCTGATCTTGTGTATTCATTCCCGCCTTGACGGTCTCGACCAGCACGCCCGTGGCTAGCGCCGGGGAATATGGAGACACGCGGTTGGCTAGTGGTGGTTCTGGCTGTGGGGGTGCAGGCAGACGGTTGGCTTTCTGTGGGTGCACGGGAGGCACGTTGCCACCGCTCTTGGGTTTTGCTGGTTGCTTTCCTTTGTTAGACGTGGGGGCCTTGGTGGCCGGGGCTGCAAGGGTAACTGGTGGCGATAGGATGGTATATGGTGGTCGAGGCACATTGTCAGGTTTTATGCGTTGTATCTGGAATGAGATCAACTCGAGCAATTGCCTCTCTGTTAAGATGAACGCGTGAGCCCTGCAGGGTGGAAGAGCAGCAATGCAAGAACACACTGGTTTTGATCGCGGGGTTGACGAGCCTGCCGTCCTTCTTCCATTGCACGCGCACGCGACCGGGGTTCTCCCAGTCACGAGGATGAGACTTGTTCACTTCGTGCAAGGTACCGAGACCGAGACGGTTGGTAGCGTCTGCAATGTCCTTGCTGAGTGGCCACCAGACGCTCTTCTCGCGTGCGACCCTACGCTCGCCTGTGGCATAGGGCCGCTTTGCGTCGATGTATATCGGATATATGCACGTCCATCTGCGCTGGGGATGAGCAGTCACGAGTGGGGGAGGGATGAGATATGCACTTTTTGTACGGGGTGATGTCCGTGATCGTGTTTATGGGTGGCTTAACAGACGGATGAGATGCGGGGCCGGGAGTGGCTTCGTCCGAGCTGATCTCGTTGTCGTCGTCGTCGTCGTCGTCGTCGATCTCTTCTAAGAGTGCACCGTGGAGGTTTGTGAGTGGACGGGCAGGGAGTGGGAGTTCAGTGTCGTCGTCGAACTCTTCTACGACGGTTGTACGAGGGGGGACCATGGTCGATGAGACGAGTGGATAAAGAATTCCCACGCTTGTTCGATGGTCCTCGTCGTGTGTCACCCATTCGGTGAATGTGAGCCATGTCCACCCGACGCAGTACGTTCCACACTGTTAGTCCCATTGTACAACACCCTCATGCCTTTGTTCAGCTGCACGAGCCATTCTGCCAACCATTTGGCAACCGACGACTTATGCACTGTTCTCCTAACATAACATCCACTGGAGAACCATACCCCACTTCCACCGTGTTACCCCAAGGAGAGACACCAGCATGGCAGTCGTGTGGGCGGATCGTCGCACGGGAGCGAGCGGGGTTTTACGAGTTTGTCGGGTGTAATCTTTTGTTTGCGGTGGTAGCGCTGAGTATTGCGCTGGTGCGATTGAGGACGGTGGAGGCGAGACAGGCCCGCAGGCTTGCGGCAAGAATAGGCCTAACTCGGGACGCTTAGTTCACATGCGGTGAGGCGGGAATTCGCTAGGCGATACATCATACATTGGACGGTGATTTGAAACAATTTTCAGGAACGTGTTGTCCTCGCACAATTAACATTTCTTCGTTTTGTTCCAAATCCGCCTTGACGACAACAAAAAAGCATGTGCCAGGAATTGAGACTACAAAAGGTCAAGATCATTCGCCACTGTTCGCCATCTTCTCCCTCACGATCCTTTCCGTCCCCTCCCGTTCTCTATCACCATGCTACTACTCTCCCTTTTGACCCTATTACCGCTCGCACTGGCTGCACCATCTTGCTTGCTCAAACCTTCCTCCTCTACCCCACCTTCCCCTACCCCATCAGGTATACCCCCTTCCTCGGGCAATACCAATGGCACTGGCAAAATCGCCATGTCTTGGTTTGCTGATTGGCATACTGACTTTCCCGTGTCCAACATCTCATGGGCAAATTACACACACATGGCCTTCTTCACGTCAGTCCTCGCCTTTTCTGTCCCTTCTTCATTGCCTTGACTTGGTCCGTGCAGTGCACAACCCTCTTCCAATGGTACCATCGAGGTCATCCTCACCGACCCTTCCATGGTCGACGAGTTCGTCACTGCGGCCAAGGCTCACGTGAGTCTGCCGTCTTGCTCAGACATCCCTCGCTGACAACTCATGTTTAGGGCGTGAAACCCCTCCTGACCGTCGGTGGTTGGTCCGGTAGTCTTTTCTGGTCATCTTCGGTTGCCACCGCTCAGAATCGCACCACCCTGGCCAACTCACTTGTTCAATACGTCCAAGAGCACGGTTTCGAAGGTCTCGATTATGAGTATGTTCATCTGTTCCTTCCGTCATGCCTTACTTAGCTTCTCCTAGCTGGGAGTTTCCTAATCAAAAGGGCATCGGCTGTAATATCGCCAGTCCCCAAGACAGCGCCAACTTCCTCTCCTTCATGCAAGAAGTTCGTCAACTGGCCCCAAATCTCACTCTCTCTGCCGCTGTACACATCTACCCTTGGGATGACGCCAACAGTACTCCTTTGACCGACGTTTCCCAGTATGCCCAAGTTCTCGATCAAATTGGTCAGCGTCGTTTTCTCGTCCTCTTTCCCTTAGCTTACATCAATTCCAGAGATAATGAACTACGATGTCTTTGGATCGTTCAGCACTGTCACCGGCCCCAACTCTCCTCTCAACGACAGCTGCGTGCCTTCAGCCAATCAACAAGGATCAGCTGTCACTGCAGTTAATGCCTGGACAAAGGCTGGTTTCCCTGCGAGCAAGATCGTTCTTGGTGTGGCGGCTTATGGTCACAGTTTCAACGTCACCCCCTCCAACGCTCTCACTGGTAACACGCTCAACGTCTTCACTTCGTTTGACAAGTACAACATCCCCAACGGTGACTCTTGGGACCCACCCACCACCACTCCCGATGAGTGTGGAAACCCTCCCGTTGGCAATGGCAACTCCGGTCTCTTCACCTTCTGGGGTATGATCGAGAATGGCTTCCTCAGCCAGAACGGTACGGTTGCTTCGGGAATGAACAGCCTATTTGATGAGTGCAGCCAGACGGTGCGTCTCTGATTGTTCCCGTAGCACTCTGATCATTATCTGATGGATCATGCTCCCTAGCCATTTGTGTACAACCCCAAGACCCAAGTCTTGGTTTCCTACGACGATGCTCAGTCATTCGGTATGTCCAACCCGTCTCTCTGCTGGTTCTCACACCATTGACGCTCGTGGTTTGCAGCCATCAAGGGACAGTTCATTAAGGACCACGGTCTTGGTGGCTTCGCTATGTTCGAGACTGGCGGCGATTACAATGGCATTCTTATCGAAGCCATCACCTCAGCAATGGCTTAAAACTCACACTCGCTCTCCCCTCCCCCTCCTTCGACACTAACACACTCATAATGACGATGATCGACTCATCCTGGATGTCAACTGTAAATGGCAAATTAAAAAACGTGACGACGCGTTCGGACGCGGGTCGGTCTCGCCGCATTGTCAGCAACTTATCCTCCGAACTTAAGATTTCGTTTGTACATGGTTTCTTTGCTTGTAGGCATGGTTGCCTCTGGGAGGCAGGCTAGACATAGTTTAAGTAACACGTCCGCTGAACTGGTACCATAAAGGAACGGGTTCGGGCTTCACCATACACTAAACGTAGTTTGTAAGGATATCTTATTCATTGAAATGCAATGCATTTGGCCTTATTATGAAACATCAGTAGCAGCGCAAGTGCCAGTCCCAAACTCTTTAGTACCCTCTATGTTTCGGGAAATAAAAATATGATTTCAGTGGTTGAAACGAGTCGTATGAACTTCTACGAAGCAGACATTCGTTCCATTCGTTGACTCGAAAACGCCCTTCCAAGTGTTTTCCGTCCACCGGGTTTAGTGTTCCGGGGATTTCGAATCAAAGCAAATCCACCCGGCTAATCTACCCCCGGTCCGTCAAGACTCAAATCCACCCATGTGAATCAACGCTGATTAGCAATCAATGAGAACTACGTTAATCTACGGGTGGATTTCACGAAATCTACGGTGAATTAGGGTATATCTCACTACTTAGTCCCAATTTTCCCAATCCGCACTGGCAGGAAGTGCTTTGTTGGCAACTGTGAGGCTGTTCAAAGCCTGCGTGGACCTCCCTGAGCTGCCTTGAGTGATTGCCATGGTGTCCACATCCTTGAGAATATCTTGTAGATATGGTGCACGAATGTTGATGTCTGAACGGCCGCCGAGTGTGAATGTCCGTCGCTCGGCACTAACAGCGCCAGGATCCAACTGACATGGCTCATTGAGCCAAGCATTACCATCGTCAATAGTGTTGGCATCAGCCTGAGAATGTGGTTCAGGTGGCAGGAAGCGCGGTCGTGATTGCTGTCACTGATCATTTTACTGTCGAATTTTTGTGCAGTGCGTTTGTTTTTTGGAATGGCTGCATTGACCGCCACAGTTGTCTGAAGCACTGGCGGCATTGGTGCGGTATCAGGAAGCTGCATTCTCGTCAGCGTGAATAGGGGCAATTGAGAACAATGCCCGCACCGGATGCCCACTGCGTGAAAAATGGAGCCTTGCAGCAGCAGTCAGGTCGTCTACCCATTTTTTCAATATTGCTGATGTCGGGTCTTTCAACAGGTGGGTTCGTAGGATGTTTACGATGCTAGCTAGTCCGGGGCCACGCTCGACGAATACAACTGGGCCTTTTTGTCGGCTTCCGAAGGCAATTTCAAGCCGGCGATTGATGGCGCCCGTTTCACCATAGTCTTGGATATCTTCTTCTGAGACTTCGAGTGACTCGAAGCCACACACAGAAAGTCCAGGTTCTGGGCGAGGCAAAGAGTCAGGAAGGTTGGAGAGGTAGAGCCTTAGGGTCTCGAGTTTTCGGTTGAGCTCTGTGTCCATGTTGTACCGCACGCTATGTTTATTTCGTCGCCCCACGTCTAGCCATATTACGCCTACTACAAAAGGCAGGAGCATGCGTCACGACCCATGCCAATTCCACCCAAATCCACCCAAATCCACCCGGCTAAAATGTTCGAACCCAAGATTACGGTGGATCAGCGCTAATTAACCCGGGTTGATTAGCTAATGCTAATCAACCCTCCCAAATCCCCGGAACACTAACCGGGTTAAAGTCAGAAGGAGAACGCAGCCTTGGGTGCTGGCGGTGGAAGCGTGTTCACACTGAAGCATCCCTCTGCTACGAGTCTTGGTGCATTCAAGCCCTTAGTTGACAGTGCGCAGCCGGCTGTAACACCTGCCTCATCGAACGAGCTCGCCGTGCTTGCTACGACCATGGGTGGCGCCGATCCAAACGATCATCGAAAAGGCATACACGGACGGGTCGAGCGATGCCGATCTGCGTGACGGCGCTAGGGACCCTGATGCAGAAGATGGTCCGATGGTTAGCACGGTTAGCAGTAGCAGCCGCAGCCGCTTTTCCAGTGAAGATGGGTATGATGTCTATGAAGGTGGAAGAGCGGATGTCGAAATGGAGGCTGCGATTGTGTCCTCGAGCGACAGTCAGTTCGGCGAGGAAGGGGACTAGTGCCATCAAGCTGAGCATGGAGAATGGCAGGCATACGGAGACAAAGACACGTTCGAGGAGGAAGGTTTTTCGACGAGGACGAGGATAAATATCCCCTAGCTATTGGGCGGTAGTAGATTCACCCCGATTACTGAACGGACGTTCGAACGTAGCATGAGAGAGCTCCCAACACCAACCGCCACCTCGCGAGCCATGGATGGCCTGAACGAGGAGGAGAGGATAGTAGTCGCTATGCTCTTGAGGAGGCCGAGAAGCCAGCGAGGGAGGTGCGCGAAAAGGAGGAGGAAGACGATCCTCAGGACGTACGCGATGTTCCATTGAGCGACCTGCATGCTGGAGTGGATCGATTCAGGACCGTCTTCCTCCCGATGACAAACCCTCCCACTGGCAGGATCTGGCTTGCACTGTCTTTCGAGCTCAAAGTTGTACATGGATGGTACTAACCCTCGACGCTCAGTTTGTCGGCAGAGAAGTCGGACTCTGGCTACGTACTATTACCAGCCAAGTCAACACTACATTGAGGTTTCAAGCCTGAGAACAGCTTCCCGGGCCTCTGGGTTCTTGCACGCCCATCGTGTACTACCTCTTGGACGAGTTGAAACTCCAACGAAGAGAACAAAACGCGGTCGAGACGCTCAATTTTCTAGAAAGAAATGGCATACGGCCATCATGACTGTCTGAGCCCGTTGATAGTAATGGTTCTCCTCGACTCTCGGTTCTTCGGCAGAGAAGTTGGTCGTGAGTACATGGTAACAGGCTCGGTCCGGGGGCCGCGCACACGTACGCGGTCGCTACTGGTCCAACTCGACGCTCAGCGGTACGCCTGCCACCCACATCTTCTACCTTCCTTTCGGGGCTCCGCGTACGTCCAACAACCGTGACTGACACCCTACAGCCGTCTGGAACGAGTTGAAACCGTAACGAAGAGAATGAACCATGTCGCACGATCGAGACGCGGCGTTCTTGACAACCTACGTGGCTCTGAATCGAACTGCTCGGGCCAGCAGGTCGCTCGGCGACCGACGGACGATACCGGGCGATAGACGATGGAGGGAAAGCTCCCCGTCTCCTCCACTTTTTTTCCGTGCCGCTCTGTCCGCGAAGACGAGGAGCGGGTGTACATGTACCTCGTTCCTTCATTCCCTTGGGGTTCGAAGGACCATACTGTATTGACGGTCACGGCATACCGCATGCATCAGGACGTCAATATGAACGCGCTTCGAGATCGATTGGCACGAAGTTTTGGGGTCCGCCCTTTCCCCTCCCCCTTCCCCCACGCCGTTCGAAACTTCGAACTTCCCGAACGCATTCAGTTGAACTTCAACATGCACATACATCGAACTTGGAAACACCAGCAACACAGGGTGTACTGCGGATTGGACTCGACATGTTTCGGCTGTACGTATCGAGTGTTGGAGCGTCGACTGCGCGCGTACTGTGACGTCATCGCTTGGGATTGAGGAGCATGCTGCGCGTAATGGATGATGCGACGGGTGTACCCATGCGAAGGGCCGGATGCCGAGGTGGTGCTACGTACGCGCGCGATGAGTGTGCGAAACACGAAACACGACCTGCGACCTGCGACACGTCGTGCGACGTGTCGAAGGAAAGACGGCGCGCGGATGGCCAGTAGTCTCCCCGGTGTACTACGTAGGCCCTTCGGTGCCTCGTCTCTTAGACTGCCATCTGGATGGCATGGCACAACGGCCATCCGATGCGGCTGAACGTTGAACATTGAATCCTCTTCCTGATCGAGGCTCCCCGCCCGGGCGTCGCGCGAAACTCAAGTGATTAATAATTGATTCCATCCATCACGGGGGGCGTAGCAAGTTTCGAATTCAAAGCCAGTAATTACTATGTTGCTCCCTGATCTGGCGAGAAATCTAAGATGCGTTCGATTCAGACTCTACTGGCGCACCCAACAAGATCATATCGCCCATGGCCGTACCTAGGCCCCCAGGGCGTCCGAAGGAGCCTAGGACTCGATCGGGCCAGGACGATACTGACTCACTGGACATGAATCCATACGCCCGAATCCATCCGTAGCGTCGCCCGTTCAAATGTTTATGCGTTCTATGCTGTTGTCCCGCCAGGCAGGTACGCTTCGGGCCCGCAGGAACAAGATGGCGGGTAGGATCCTTCAGTTGGAGCAGAGGACGTGATCCGACCCGACACGCTTTGGTCTGAGCGCTGAGCACTTTCTGCATAAAGGGTACAGTACCGAGTTGCCCGATATCACGGCATCGGTCCGCATACTACAAACATCGCACTCCTTTCTGTCATAGCATAACATACTTCTTTGAATGCATCTTGTTCTTGTTGCGACGCTTTAGAGAACGGTGGACGTGCACGTGAACCCCGCACCCCCGAGGGGATCTATGGCTGTCAGGCACATGCCCCGCGAACTCCAGTCTGCTTCGATTTGCGGTGATTCTTCGGGGGTGCGGTGCAGTTGCGACAGATGCAGCGTGTGGACCAGATAGACGAATGAGCAATATCTACGAATTTGAGCACAACAACCTGATATTGTGTAATAGATTCCCCCATCTCGATCAATGAAATACATTATCACAATGAGATTCAGTACAGTACCGAAATAAGACGTGTAGGATAGATACGAGAGATCATCAGATGGAAGGATATAGACGACAGCGAGCTGCGTTCAAGGAATGGCAAATGAAACAGGGTCATGTGAATTGAAATATAATATGCAAAATGATGCGGAATGCATAGTGATGGTGATCATGATCATATGTGTGCCCATAATAATGAGAAATGACAACCGCGCTCAATGCAATGACAAATAGCGTTGGGCACAGATAAACGGCCCAAAGATAAAAAGAACAGTGTGCCCAAACGCACTTTTGGATCTCCTGCTTCGGCAGGTTGGGGTATGGAAATAGATCGAGGACGATCACCGCGAACCAGAGGCAGGCCCATTACTGAGTTCATGCCCCACCTTGTGGACCAGCGCTGCTCCAAGAGGCCGTAACACCTGGTCCCAGATCTTGCGTCGCCGCCTGCCTTCGAACACACCAACAGAACGTTCACCCGTTTCACCTTCCGGGCCAAAGACAAAGATCTTGCTATGCGAATTATCCCAAGGCTGTTCGCCCCACGCAAACGCGATCCACCGAGACTGGATGGCATTACGGACACGTCCGTAAGACCATTCATCGACCACCGGATGTAGCCATTCTCCCTGAGGTTGGTTAAAGCGAGCGTTCTCGAAGGCATCTTCATCCATCGTCTCGAGAACATCAAAAGTGCGCGTGCGCGCAACGACGTCCGCAAGATCACCTTCAGATGACTCGGAGGAGGGCAAGGATGGCAGTGGTTCATCAGCTTCGAACGACATTGGTGAAGTGGCTGGTGACAGAGGAAGCGGAACATTATCAAAGAGATAAATAAGGTCGGCCGCATGATGAGGGACGCCGCGAGCTGGACCTTCTTGATCGAAAACATAGCGCCAAACTGGACGACCGCTCTTCTTGGACGCTTGGGCAAGGCACTCCGTGGGCCAAGCGATGCGAGCGTCCTCAACAAGTTCAAGTACCCGATCAGAGAGTTCATATGTGGTATGTGGATCAATGTCGTAAGCGTTGAGAAGAGCGGTGGCCTTATTCAAGGATTGGCAGATGGCACGAAGCCGACGGACAACACCAGATGCCGCCCAACCGGAGACTCGAGTACTCCAGAGATCCGAGTCAGAAGCACCATCACCGATGATAAGCGGCTGGAGACCAGATATAGCGTGTGGTAGAGTAGTGCGGCCGTGTGGGTGTGGACTTTTACTTGTGCTCTTTCCCTTGCGAACTCCCAAGCGGATTGCAGCGTGACTGCGGTGTGCAAGTCCTTCCACATCCTCATTGTTCGCGGGTGGAAAGAGGGACTCTAACCAGCCTGGACGGAAGAAGACACCGTCGTCCACAACACGAATAGGACAGGGAATATCCGCTAGAACATCCGCGCGAACGTTGCGAAGCTGATCCAGGGTGGATATACGGAGTGGGCACAGGGCTCGTGAGAGGAGCCAACCCGCGGTAGCAACATCGGGCACGTTGTGCTCGATAATAGCGCTTTGCACGATGGCACGAGCAAAGAGGGGATCAGACTTGTTGGAATTGGAATACAGATGGCCGACGATGTCCGCTGCACCGGAACCGGAGCCAAAAAGCGTTATATTGGCTGGATCACCGCCGAAATCGGTGATGTATCGATGCACCCACTCAAGGGCACGACGCTGATCGCGTATACCTGGAAGGGTGTAAAGAACTAAAGAAGAAGGAACGATGATGGAACCAACCATAATTACCGACTCCTTGGTCGCCGGATGCACAGTTATCCTCGGCTATTTTTGGACTTGCAGCACAGCCAAAAAAGCCCAGACGATAGCTAGACATAATGACCGTGGCAGTGAGTACGACTTAAGACGTAAACAGGGGGAACACACTTGAGGGTGACGAGCACAATCGGTTTACCAAAGCGAAGGCTCGAAGCGACTAGAGGGCCACCGTCATAGACCCAACTGGAGCCACAGCCGTGGTTGCCACCTCTGATTGAATAAGTTGGAGAAACACGTGAAGAAGGTAGGACGAACCCGTGTATCCAAACCATGACTGGATATCGAGAAGCTGAGGTCCGGAGTGCAGGAGCAGTAATGTTCAAGTTTAGACACTCGAATTCGTCCTGATGGAGGACCTGTCTGGGGATATCGACATCTGAAAGACCAAAGAGGTCCTCTTCGAGACTCTTCTGATTTGGTTGGGGGCAGATTGGGCTGAGGGGTAAACATGAGGAAAGGGGCATGGATGAAGGAAAGAGGGCTGCATACCCAAATTTGGTTGCATCAACCACGGGGGGATAGGAAGAACAGAGCATTGACTGGCGGAAACGAGCAGGCACGATAGCATATTTGATCCCGCGAAACTGATGTACAGTGAGGTCAGGCGAGGAGATGGAATGCTCGACACCGTGGAAGGTGGTATCGAGGGGGAGGTGATGCAGGACTGTATGGGAGCGGTTGAGGATCATGGTGGGCTGTGGAAGAGGAGGAAACGCAGGAAACGCAGCCCGGTTAATGTACTTGTTCTTGTGATCGATCCCATTTGGCCCAAGGATGCAGAAATCCAAGTCTTTATCTCGAAATGGAAACTGCTCGTACTGATAAGTCACGTGACACACGGGCCAAACCGGGTTGGCTGATCTAGAATCAGCGTGATGACGTGTTGGGATGTCACGAGGTCACAGACGGCAAACTGGACGGGTTAGCGAGTGGGTCACATCAGCCCTGGGCCTTGTTGATATGATTCCGAACTCACCAGTACTTGATGGAGCCAGGATCGCAAGTGATGATGACGGTCATTAGTAGCACAATGGACAAGGCTAAGTATTATACCACCCCACCCGCAGGCATAACGACGACGACGATCGGTTATCAGTGCGCGTGATCTCTTCAACTGCCATCAGTGCGGTCACACAAGAAGCATACCTCGAAACGTGCTCGACGATGCCAATGCTCAGCGCTTGGCGCTCAACGTTCAACGACGGTCTCGCACACTGATCCCTCTCGATGTTACAGATCATGGTCAAGAAGTTGTGAGACTCGGATTTGGCCAGCCCCCTTATCAACACAATCCTCGGATCGATACGACACGCGGCCCTGAAACAGCCGTTATTTTCCCACGACGCAAGGCTATGTCCCTTACGGCAGTACTAATGTCTCTTACATTTACCTACTCAACTTGAATGATCTCCTCACGCTGGACCCTCAAACTTTGGACTTCTTCTCCCACTAATGCCCGCCTTCGCAAGCCATGCCAGCTACAAGAAGTGAGTCACATCGCAGTGCTGCAGAGATCTTTCCATGTGTTTTTCATACTTTCGTCATCATTTTCAAGCGAACTTGTTGCTAGTACTTCTTGCCAGTGGACGCCTCGTCTGCTCCTGGCTACATCGTGTCAACGATCTCTTCTCCGTCTAATACATGCGAGGTCAGACCTTCGACTGCGCGCATGCGCGTACTCGGATCGGCGCTCCGCTCAGATTAAGCACTCCGCACTCCTCAGTTCGGATCGCCTTCCGATGCAGGACTCGCTCGGCGCGACCGTGGCCCACGATCACCGGGTAGGTGTATAAGTGCTTGCGGCGCGGTACTTGTGTGCAGCTTCCCACTCGCTCCGCTCGTGCAGCGCTTCGACTGTTTGACATACGTCATGCTGGTGTCAGGTCTCCACCTATGGTCCAGCCTCCCTTCAATCAGGTTCTCATGGCTACTTCCTGCAATCTTCAATCATAACCGTCTGCCATCAGTCACGCGTTTTAGTTGAAGAACCTCACACAACACCTGAGTCATCCGCCAAAAACCTATTGGATTGTACATCAGAGTTGGACAACAGTTACACGTTACTCTCAGTGCACGATATTGCAAAAAATCTAGTAAATATTTCTACCGCTCCGACGCCACAAGCTAGGGCTGACAACAAAGTAAGTCATTTTTGGCTGATTTTTATCCATTTGTGTTAAGGTTGAAGCCTTCCGGTTTATGTCCCCATTTTTTGCGTCAACTTGAACCCGGTCATGTTAGGTTACACTAGCACTGGCATGTTTCGGAAGCTCAAACATCCATATCAGAGTCCTCGACTCAGACATGGTTACACTTGCGGCTCGACACGCTCGGTACAGATACAAAGGGGTGGGATCGAATTCTTGTCACGGACAGACGCTAAATGTTTTGCATTACAAAGTCAGTTTGCACTACGTATGCACTGATAGTCATTGACGCACCCAAAGTTGTGAAATCATTGTGGGAACGCTCCTCTCGTCGCTTCCTTCCTTAAACTACAGGACTATTCGATACAGCACACTCTATCTTTCTCTCCTATCTATTTCTAACCGTCGAACGTCTGCGTCAAGACACAAGGCAAAAAAAAGGACAGCAAGCTCGATTCGGAGTCTAGGTGGCTGTTGTAGTTCAGAGTCTGAGTTTTCGCGCCGTCATGACCTCCTCGTCATCCATGGGGATTGCATGCCAGTTTTACCATCAATGCAGGATCATCAATCCCGAGAGCCTTGTCACTGAGTTGCTCGTGATCATCGTCCCTGCCAAGCACTTCTAGTGTGTTCCAAGTCCCTGAACTTGTAAAACTTTGCAGCTCTCCCGCCCACCAGGGTTGGTTCACTGTTCAACTTGTTTGAATTGACAAGGGTTCTCGGCTAGTCGATAGACTGATCGTGCCCTGAAACCTATCGAAAGGGGATGCATTGTGGGAAATTTCGCAGCAGGTTTGCATTTCAGACGCTCGCGATACGTTGCAGTGTGACGGCTTGGCTTGCTTTCAGCTTAGTGCGTGAACGGTGATTGGAAATTGTACTGTATTTTCGGTGAGCAGTTCCTGTACTATTCCTAATGGAACCAATAACCACAATGCGTAGAGAGTTTAATAAAGTTGTTGCAGGCATTCAAAAAATTTGTGCGAAGGTTGGAGTTCAAATCTAGTAATGTTAGCCGGAACGAAACAACGAAGCCTGAGGCTTGAGGGCCCATCTCCAAGTACTATGACACAACCAACGATTTAGGTTGTCTGCGTCGCGTCCTTCCCTGGCTACTCAAATGCTATCCCTTTCCACTTGAACGCGGCGATCCAATATTCTTGCGTTTCCCTAGTCGTGCAATGCTACCCATCTGGAATTCGAATCTGATCGGTGAATATTAGTTTCCTATTTGTTTCGAACAACCAATAGTGACAAACCTTCTCATGTACTAGCTGTGGCAACGACGTTCCATAGCCTGGGCATACTTTCAACTATATTCAGGCTTGGGTACCGGTGGCATACAGCTCGTATATGGTGGGAGGACGGATGGGCCGTTGTCGCGTTACTGGCTGATATCATGTGTCTTGTTACCGCATGGCTCGAACAGCCCATTCCGAGTGGTAAGAACACGAGGCAGTCTCCTTTCGTCATGACCTTGAATATAATGAGCATCCGTAGCCGCAGATCCAAACTTCTTTACCATGGGTAACTGGATTCTCGCATTCGCGTTTCTCATGGTGCTATGGTGTGCTCCTTGACTTGCGTTTGTGATGCATCTCATTCACAAGGACATTAGGCCATGCAGATTAAGCATCCTGGTTTCTATGGTACGCGTCTCTCAGCCCATGGGTGTGTTGAGATGTATTGCCTATGGTGTGGGTGTCGCGTTCGCAGTTATGTGGTTGGGTCTGATGGGTCTACGAACCTACTATTGCATTCAAAATGGCTGTCTCATCAACAAGTCGATCAGCATCTCCCAGGCAATCAGTGAGTACATGCTTTACGAACGACTGACGAGCATTGAATGCTGATTCCCATCAATGACAGCGGATTCCATTGCTGACGTGCTCTTAACTGGGCTTCCCATATTATTCTTGCGTAACGTGAAGTTGGGCCGTCAGGAAAAGCTTTTGATCTTCTCCACGTTCTCTGCAAGCATGGTCATCAACGTGTTGACAATTACGCAGGCGGTAGTACTCCTCGGGAATACTGTCACATCGGGGACTATCATTGTTTCACACATCAAGGTAAGTAGCAAGATTATTTGGGACGGGAGGTGGCTTACTTCCGAAGGAGGTTGCACTTTCGTTGGTCGTGTGTAATCTCCTTGTGATTGTCACATGGGTCTACGGAGTCTTGAACAGGAACAGAACGGTTCTGGGTGAACCACAGCCCAATACAACCAGAGCCGAGTTGACGACTATTGACCTCGCGCAGGCTCAAGATATGAGTCAGGGCTCATCATCCAATCCTTCAGCCGCGACAAAGTCTTCCAGTTGGTCATTTAGAGGCCCTGGGCGTTCAGCGTTATTGAGCTTTGCAACTGAAACATCCAGAACGGATAATTTGTAATTTGTGAAGGAGACAAACCACCAAAGTCATCGTTCCAAATATGGATCATAAGTCAGTAATGTTCTGTCTGTACCATGATCTAGGATGATCCAGGTACCATTCACGTCCTGGCTAGTGTTATACTTACGTTAGAGACGGCTTGCGGGTTTTACGAGCGTAGCATCAAATTTTCCAGAGCCGACACCTTTAGTGGGGGTATATGTAGTAGTACCGTAAGTATGATCGATTCAACAGCTACACATTTCACAAACAAGGATAATGGCAGACTCGGACATGATTTTCGACCTCAGGCTACATAGTATAGAAGTTCCGAGGCGTTCCACTGGAGATTCAAATTCTTTCAAATAACCCTATTGCTCGCTCCTGGCAACCCACTTCAGTGGCGGATGACCCTGCATAAGGGCACATCATTGCGGCACAGCGTGATTGTATGTATAAGCAATAGAATACACACTACTACGGGCGCTACCACTCCCCAAATATTGATCCATGAATTCAAGTTCGCGAGCACGCCCTTTGGGACTCGAAGCTTGAACCTGAGGTGTGTTCGTATTTATGCTTTGTACAACGACAGGCGTAACGAGTCTACGAACACGCTAGGTAGCTATAAGCTGATAACTTGACTCGAAAGAAGTGAAACTCAATTGAAGTTGAATGTTTTACGTAACCATCATCCTCTGGTGACCCTGAAAAGTTCCTTGTTCAAGGCAATCCATTCAAATACTATGATATACATATGTCCTACCATGGGTCGTGCAACTTCCCTGAATATGCATGTACAAAAGGTGAGCACAAGACAACGGAAGTTCGCTCGTCACCGACGCCCATCCAACACGATGTTCCCTAACTGGGATTGGACAATAATTGGTGACTTTCACTACTTTTTTGTCGGAATGCATTGATGTGACGAACAACATCGTCCGCAGCTGTCTCAGCATCCTTTCATAGTACTGCAATACTCTCTACTTTATTCAGGCTCTGGTACCGATGGTATACAGGCCACATGTGGTGGGACGACGCTTGGGCTGTACTTGCATTCTTGGCCGATATCGCTTGCCTGGTCGCTACGCTGCTCCAGCAACCAGTTCCAAATGGTGTGATCACTTAGCTTGCTCTATTATTCGCTAATGGGTGTGTAATCAGATAGCATCCCTCGTTTCTTCACCGTCGGGAATATAATCGTCTCGTTTGCGTACCCAGTTCTAATGTGGTGCGTTCGCTTGTGTATTCGACGGGTGTGAAAGATGACGAGGAGTCGATACCACGAAAAAACATCAGGGCAGCGAGGATAAGCATCTTGATCTCTATGGTGCGAGTGTCACGTCCCGAGGGCATGATAAGACGCCTGTCCATTTGCACTGGAGTCTTGTTCGGGATCATGGCGACGGGGACAACCGGGTTGCGGATTCAGATCTGCGTATCATCTGGATGCCTTATGACGACGGCCGCCCTCATAGTTCAAACTACCAGTGAGCACTATACATCCATTGAACCTGTGTCGGAGTTCAACGTCAGTGGGAGCAGTGGATTGTATCGCGGACATACTGTTGACTGCAATCCCGGTCTGGTCTCTACACAAGATGAAACTTGAGTGCAAACGGAAGATCCTAGTATCTGCTATATTCTCGGCGAGCATGGTCATCAACATTGTCACAGTCATGGAGGCTGTTGCCTGTTTTCAGTCCCTCACGTCAGGATCGATCATCTTTGAACACGTCAAGCTAGCGTGCACAATGATCGTGTGCAACCTGCTTGTGATCGCCACCTTTGTTTACCGTATATTGCACAAGGGCACTGGGA
>JBBPLX010000236.1:0-34577 GCA_038090015.1 Leccinellum albellum | reverse complement strand
TTTGGCAGGTTGGTAATACAACTTTTGCCATTTGGGTGTCGCCTTTCAAAGCTTCAAGCATCGGTTTGTGCGATAAGCCGTGGTAAGGACTCGGAGCAATCTTCCGACTTGGAAATCTTCTTTATTTTGTCATGCATTGATTTGGCCGAGGGATTTGCTTCCTTCCAGGACAGCCTCCAGCATTGGTGCGTTGAGATCTACGAGTATAAAGCACCAAAGCCTTGTATTGCATCCTCACTTCTCTGTCCACATCTTAAACATGTCTCTACCTGACAATACCACGGTACTCATCGTAGGTGCTGGTCCAACGGGCCTTGCAACCGCCCTTTCACTCCTCCGCCATGACTTTCATGATTTCGTCATTGTCGACTCATTGTCCCAGGGGGCAAACCTTTCTCGAGCCATGGTAGTTCATGCTGCCACTCTCGAGGTACGTCACTCGTCTGCATTGTTCGTTTCATCATGTCTAAACCATGTATAGGCACTCGATACCATAGGCTGTGGAGACGATGTCGCATCCCAGGGTATCAAGGCTACTGCCTTGGATGCTGAAACTCGTTCTACGAAGCTTTGTAGCGTTAATATCGGAGGTCTCAAACCATACACTCGACATCCATACGTTCTCGTCATAACCCAAGATCTTACTGAACGTGTACTTGAGGAGAAGCTGGCTGGCTCTGACGTCGTCATCCATCGGCCTCTCAAAGTTGTTGGCCTAACGCGCAATGGAAAGGATGCACAGCTCACCGACGCCGTGTTCGAGGATGGCAGGGTGATTACGGCCAAATATATCGTTGGTGCAGATGGCGCCCACTCCGTGGTGAGGCTTGTTCACTTTCTTTACTCTCGGATATTTCCTCATGATGCATAGATCCGCAGTATGGCTGGCATAGGATTCTCTGATCCAATGTTTGTCAAGGGAGAGGAAGACAACAACCTTACTCAAATGGTTATCGCGGATGTAATCTTTGACAACGCCAATATGGATGACATCGTGCCAAAGTCCACATTATCTCCCAACGGTCTCTTTTTTTACTCCCCCTTGCCATCGACATTCAACGAGTCTCGCCAAGTTTCTACTTCCGAGAAAGTATACCGCATCGGGTGTGGTGTGCCTTTGGAGGAAGGCGAAATTCCCCATTCACCTCCCAAAGAATATATTCAAACTCTTGTCGATCGATTTGGACCGCACCACCTTTCATCGGACCCCTCTGTAAACCCTAACTTGAAACCAACGCAGATCAAGCAAGTCATCTGGTCTTCGCGTTTCCGTAACCGCGCATCTGTCGCCGACACTACTTTCGTCCGTCTTGGGGCTAGGGGGTCAGGAGACGGTGGCGTTGTCATTCTCGTCGGTGATGCTGCTCATGTCCATTCCCCTACTGGTGGGCAAGGAATGAACCTCGGCCTTCGCGATGCCGTGTACCTTGGCGAAGCACTAACGAAACACATCCGTGCTACAGAGATGAAACCCCTCCCCGAAGCCGATACGATCCTACACGAATTCGCCACGACGCGACATGCACGTGCGGTCGGAGTGATCAAGCTCACGAAACGCCTGTTGTCACTCGAGGGCTTGAAGTATCGAGAGAGGATGTCTTGGTGGCTTCCGATTAACTCTGAAACGTTCCGGAGTTGGGTGTTTTGGATGGTAGGACGTTTGCCGTTCCTTCAGGGCATGATGGCATGGGAGCTAAGTGGGTTAGGGAGGATGTAGGGAGGATGAAGACTAGAACAACAATTCGCATTGGGTCCTTTGGATTTCTTGACTGATGTTTTGCTGATGTTTTTTGTCAATTGGTTGCGAGCACAATAACTATCTTACAGACATTCACATATTCACATATTCATTTCTTGAACAGATACCGTGGTGCCTTTTGTTTTAACTTACATTAGACACTCAAATATAATGACGCTCACGTCAAGGCGTGATACATTTCTGAAAGAGGTGTTTGTTCTTTGCAAAGATTCATGGCGTCCAGAGTGCCTATCCATGTAGTATGTGGTGCCGGGGCGCCAGGGATCGGCCGCTGTACTCTCAGGATCCACAAGTCTGTCCTGCACCCCTTCCCGTAAAAGCGTTGTGAGACGCGCGAGCTCACGTCCCTTGACACGCACCCGGCAAGCCTTATCCTACATTACTGATTCACCCTCCACCTCCCATAATCACTCGTACTGAATGCGCTTAAGCACGGGAGGGGCAAGGTGGGGAAAGCAAGAGCTTGCCAGTGCGCGCCTACATGGTCTAAGAGAATGTGATTCCTCATAGTATTACCCAGGCTTTTCCCGTCTCGTGCCAGCGGATGCCGCATGATGCGTCATGGTTTATAATGTGGTTCTCTATTTTTTGTTTCTCGACAATTACAAATCACGAAATTTCGATCTCGATTTCTTTGAATCGAGGTGTTCACAACATGTTGGTACCTAAATTTGCTATCGAAAGAGGCGCATATGAATTATGTGGTCGATTGGTTCGATCAGTGTAGAAATAGGAAGAGTGAGCATTATTGGACAAATCTTGACATACATAGGTATCGTGCTACGGGGTATCATAAAATATAGTACTAATTTAACCTCTTGCGTTGAGACAAACAGCCCTCATCGCGACAAGGGATGCAGAGCTGCCATCGAATGGTAGGTTGACTGTGAACATCACGTCGCTGCGGTCGCCGTTCAGGTAGACTGGCAGCGTCACTAAGTTTCTTTGATCTACGCCGTCCTCTTCTTCTTGCACCCAGCGGATCTGAGACGCGTTCAGATGAACGGCCTCTCCATCGTTCAGCGTAAGCTTCCCAGCCTCTGCATCCCATGCAGCTCCCTCCAACGTTAGACCTGGACCATCTTCATCAGAAAAATCAAACTAGAAACTTTGCTCTCCAAACACTCACCGTCAACGATGAACGCTCCGGGGTTGTTCATTTGACCGATGTCCAATCGCAGGCTCAGTGTTTCCAGACTCCAGCGCTTGCGGTGTGCTACAGCCTGCCGAGTCGCCGTAATGTATGCCTCCGGGAAGAACAGTCCCCCAAGCCAAACTTCGACATCAGACAAGGTCTGCTGCATCGTCGTAATTCCGTCCAATTGAGCCAGGCGGCGCGCAAGATCCGGAATCCACTCCGAGACGGACATGGCCTTGGGAACCTTGTATCGTCTCCAATGTGTGGGAATCGTTCCTGCAGCATTTCAGTCAGTCCCCGATAATCACGATGATATTGAGCGGGATCCACCTTTGGTCAAGGAGCTCATCAAAGCGCGCAGGTGATTGGTCTGCTTGAGTTCACCCTCGCAGACCTTGACAACATCCATAAGGTCTTTGCGGACTTGGTCAAGCAATTTGCGTCCGATGGAGCCTTCCCTAAAGAACAGGCGATAAAGCGGATCTGGATTGTCGCTGGATTGTTTGGGCAATATGTTGAGGGACTAGATGAGAGCGTTAATAACAGGTCAGGTGAGGCGAGAAACGTGAACTTGCCGACGGCAACTGAGCCAACCATTCGCGACAACGCTCATGTAGGTTACGCATCCATACGGGCTGCTGTGAGGACTGGCTCTTCGGACTGCCAGTGCTCGGAACGTCATCCTCGTCGTCTGCCAACGTTCGCATCTTCCGTAGCTTGCCAAGAAGTTCGTTGCCTGTGGCAAATCAACACGTGAGCATCAAACTAACGTCATATAGACTCACCTTGCGCTATAGCGATGACCCTTTCTGCAGTGGGCGGTAGCGTCAACCATGATGGCGGCTCACGGTCCGGTAGCCCTTGCACCCATGATAGGAAGTGCTCAAGTTTGGTACCGTCAGGAGCTTCTAGGACCTGGCTGTTATTGATACTGGGAACCAGGTTGAAATCCACATTGTAAGCAATCGGAGTGAAAAGTTTATCGACAAAGGCATCGAGAATGCGCTGATCGAAATCGCTGTCGACACGCCCACCGTACACCGATTGTTTGATGAGCGTCCGCAGCGCGTCCCATGGAATCGTAGCAGGGTCAACGTTCGCCCTTCCTTTAGCAAGTACACTGAGCCACGTGTCGATGGTACCAAAGGCGGCGGCCATATCAGAGTCGTTGAAGTCGTAAGTTGTACTCCAGCCCAATGGAACGTATCGTAGACGTTCTTGTACGACGGCATGGAACCATGCAAGGAGGAAATACAGACGAACTTTCTCCGCGGGCCCTTGGGCAAGGCGTTGCGGGGAAATGGAACCCAGAGAGTCAAGCAAGTTGGCCTTGATTCCTGGCGGAGGTTCATTCATAATGATGCGAGACTGTCGGAGGATATTAACAGGGATTGATGGATTTGCTTCCATGGTCAAGAAGAGCCGGAAGTTGCGATGAGGATTAAGAGTTTGTAGCTTCTTTTCCAGTTGTCCTAGCCATGAAGGCGCCAAGTGAACATTCTTCAGAAGGACCCATGTCCCTTGTCTCGATGCTGCAGCGATGGCTTGATCTGCCAGAGTAAAGCCTTCTTGAGAGCCCATGGCGACCGAGGAAGAACGCGCTCCAACTGTTTGTATGAGGTGCTCAACGCGGTAACTAGCGTCGTAACCCGTGACAGATACCAAGGCAAGCGGAGTCGTAGCAGGAACCTCGTTTGAGACCATGGCACTGAGGTCGAGTTCGGACGATAAGTCATTCTGGAAAACAGTCCGTACAAATAACGCTGTGGATTGCAAGAGACGATCGGGTCGCAAGCACTTGACGATCAGCATCGAACGAAGGGCCTCCACAGCAGCTGCTCAGACATAAGGTCAGAAACTTGCGACTGGAGAAGTAGATACGTACGTGTGCTCGGTTCCCAAGGCAAAGGGACGATCTCTTCGGGATTTCCAGACTGGAGGAAAGGAACCCATTCTTCGGGACGCTCAAGGACGTAGCTTAGAACAGGTTTGAAAAGACTCTGTTTCGCGTAGTCTTCGAGATGCATCATCTGATCCGCAGAGAGCACGGAAGAGGCTGGGTGTTCGCCCGAAGACCCGCTGGGCTTCCCGACAATCCCCTGTCCACTTTCGAGTAAGAACTCGAGTTCGTCGGCGATATCCTCAACGCCTCGTAATTTCGCTTGAGCTAAAAGTACGGCAAGCATGATGTGATCACTGTGAAGCAAAGCTCTCGAAGTTCGCTTGTACACGATCAGGAAGAGATCATTGAGTAGGATCTCCCTTCGGCTGATGTAGTCAGTGACGTTCTTCAAGTTGGGATTATGGTGGAGCACATAGTCAAAGATATCGAGGAAGAATTGAAGAGAGAATTGATAGAAGTGATTGACGAGGTTGAGTTGTTCGAGAATGAAGAATACGGAACTGCAGGCTTGTGCCAATGGCAGATATTCGGTAGTCACTTGCTCGACTTCCTTCATAACGATGTCCGTCTCTTCAACTTTGCGCGTGATCTCTGCGGCTTCTCGTTTCAACGTCTCCAGGGTGCCAATGACTTTGTCGTCGTCGAGAATATTCCCGGTCGACTCGTTGAGAGCCTGCAAGAGCAACTTCTCCAGCGTCCGGAGGCGAAGGCGGAATTCACCTTGGGCTTTCATGAGATCCGTTCTCTTGCGTTCAGTGTCAGGCCGTTCCACCTTGAGCACTTGATCCAAGGATTGACTCTGGAGACTACTGCGCGTCATCGTGAAGTTGACAAACGTCACTCTACTACAAATATCAGGGGAGAACTCGACCGAAGGATCCCGGGTAGAGAGGAACATGGTGAACGCGGGCGAAAAGTCGATATCTTGGTTGCCGATTCGAATGAGAACACGACCACCCGTTCTGCGAATCTCCTTGTTTAAGACGGCATTGAGGATAGGATCTAGATATTCGACATCTTGAATGAGAATGGGGTTACCGAATCGCAGAGCACTCTCCAATACTTTGAGGAACGCCTCGTCGAGGAAACTTGTGACCGTGATCTTGCGTTCCTTGTATTCATTCAGCAAGAAAGTCGTCGCTTGGCCAGTAGGATCGATGATCAACGGGTAGCGGTTGAATCGTTTCAGCATGATCGCGTTCTCAGTGGTCAGGTTGTCGGCTGGAAGTGACTTGGATTGCCAGCTCAAACGATCATCTGCGGTCGAGAGGTACTCTGTCAACGAAAGCTCCGGCTTGAACTTGATGCTGGCTTCAAGAAGATGGTTCGACCAGTCGTGCCACATCACCTCTCGGTAGTGTTGGTCAAAGAAGCCGCCATAAGCAAGGAAGGCTGCGGACAACACCACGTCGCCAACGATGGTGCTCATTTCTGCGTCGAAGGTGCGACTGCCAGATTCCCATCGTCCCTTCTCGGAAGATAAGCTCTCGAGGAGTTTCATGCTACGATCAACTTTGCTTTGCACTCGCTCCATCTCTGATTTGATGGCTTGCATTTCCGAGATGAGAAGGGCATATTCTTCCTTGTACTTTGCGATCTTCGCCTCCAGCTCGGCAACAATAGTGATGATTTGAGCGGCCTGTTTCTTCGTTGTCTCCGCTTGCGTTTCGAGAGACTGTACCTCGTTGCGCAGAGGCTCGACCTTGTCCAGAATCTCAGAGAACCGAACTTGCGCGAGCACCCACTTGACGAGCGGACCACAGGCCTTACTAGCGCGCTGAACGGTCTCAAAATTGAATGACGGTCGGCTTAGGAAATCCTTCTTCATGAGCTCACGGAGCGGCTTCGTCATCTGATTGTTGGTATCGAAGTTGACGATCCTCTGGATGAAGTCATCCCGACGAATGATACCCTGTACCGTACGCCAGCTGTCGATCTTGTGACCCAGAATCGTACAGACAGACTCCATGGCGAGCTTAACGGCTTCCGGAGGATTGGCCATCGTCCTGACTTCTTGCAAGTGTTGTCTCTTGATGTTGCTGACGGCAGCTTGTGCCTCCAACACGGCAGGCTCCGCGTCAGCAAGGTCAGCCATGACGACAGCACGGCGTTGTGCGATGTGCTTGTCTTGTTCCACCAACGCAGCCTGTATTTCGATGGACGCCGCCTTCTTCTGTTCAGCCTCCTGTTGGTCCGTAACCATGCGCTTCAGCTTCTCGTTCGCTTCCGTATCCTTGGCTTGGAGTTGCGAACGCTTCGTGGCAAGGCTCTTGCGAAGTTCCTCAACCTGCGTTACCGTGTCCTTAAGCTTGTCCAAACCAACATGAAGATGACGCTGCTGTTCCTCGAGCTCGTCACGCTTCTCGTTATACAACCTGACATAATGGTTGATGCTAGAAAGAGCACCAGTTAGGTCGACAGTTCGATTTCGGTGAAGCGAAAAGACTTACAAGTCGAGGTAGTGTCGGGGAGTAACATAATTATAACGGCCCTGGCGACGACTGATGCGTTGATTGATCTGATGCATCGACATGTGCACGTAGACAAGGGCATTCACCACAGCCGTGCGGTGGACGGGTGGCATGGAAAGCTCGCGATAGGCAATAGGGAAATGAACGGGAGGGGTATACGAAGCTAGATCCAAGTCCAGCGTCTGCGTAAACTCCATGCCGACTTGGAAGAAAGCCTGGTCTGACCAGTCACCGAACCAGTCGAGAACACAGCGATTGAATAGGGCAGGCGACGTGGCGGCACGGGAAGCGAGACCGTTTTCTGGTGGATTCATAGTGAAGACGACGTGAAGATTTTTCGCAACTTGTTGGGTAAACCATCGATACAGCTCCTCGTGAGAGTCAAGCATGAGTCCATCCCTCTGTGATCCTTCCTTGCATGCTGTCATCAGGGCAGCGTGTTCATCGCCCTCGAAGAGACCTGGTACCTCGGCATTCGCAAGAAGCGTGTTCATGCGTTCCAGAAAACCCGAGTCGAGCACATTGGACTCGTCCATGATAAAGCAAATCTTCTCGCCCTTGCAACCGGCGCGTCTCAGTACAGTACGAAGGTCGTCGTCGAAATCGTCGCCAGTATATTTATTCGAAACCTTGATCTGGAAAATACTCAAACCATTGAGCCAAGCAACGAAACGGGACAGCGTCGTCTAGAAGTATGGTCAGTCTCGTCCAGGCAAGGTGTCACTTGGAATCTGGTTGATTACCTTTCCGCTGCCGCTTACACCGATCAACAACAAGTGACCCTGAACTTGACGGAACACTCGGTCGATTCTGAGAACATGATCGAGCACATCGTTGAACAAAACAAGGGGGACGTCCAACTCTTCTTCATAAAAGACGCGCAAACGGGCTTTCGTGTATTCGCGGAGAACTTCTCTTTCCACAGGAAGGTAGTCTTTCGAGGTCCAATTGGAGAACAAAATAGGTCGGTTCAAAGCTTCGTCGCGATTGATAGTCGGGAAGTGTTCCATGGCAGCAAAGTCAATATGCTCGTCAGTCCATTGTTTCTCTTCCTCGGTAACGAGACGGTCTTGGAAAAGACGCAGTGCTTCGTGAGCCCAGACACGCACCAAACCCTCCACGGATAGAATCTCCAAAGGACGGATGGCTTCATAGATACCGCGGACCCATCTCGTGAGTTCACGAGGACTGTAGACATAGTGAGCTTGAACATCGGAAGTGAAACGTTTCTGCGAAGCGAGATAGAAGGAGACCATCGCGTCCGTGAGAGGCTCCGCATATGCGCGCAGCGTCGGGACGACTTTGAGGAGAGCACGGTTATATGTACCATAGATCTGCTTGAGGGAAACCTCTCCCGGATAGTCCACCATGACGAGGGGTGCGTGGCGAAGGAAACGGTGGCTGAGGGGAACACGACCAGGATCGGTGGGCGGGTTACATGCACCGACAAACTGGATTCGTTCGAGCTTGACCCACGACATGTCGCTACCGCGCCAATATCCACCGCATTCGACTAATTGACGCAAGAACGAGATGACGCGCTGGGTGCCATACTTGTCTTGGGCAGGCAAGTTGATCTCGTCACAGAACACAACCAGCCAACGGCCAATTTGGACTGGCGCAAGAATGACACCGTTCGGAGTCTTGCGGTATTCGCAGTATTGTTCAAAAGTCTTGAGAATGAGCTCGGGGGTAGTGGCGCTGGAAAAGTTGAGACCGACGACTTCCATGTCAGGTAGCTTGCGAAGGGCACTAAAGAGCGTCATGGTCTTCCCTGAACCGGGGGGCCCACATAGCATGAGGGGCTTGTGTTCAGAGAGCCACGAGTACAATACTTCCTCATGGCGCACGGTATCCATCGTCGGCACGACAACATCAGCCGCTGTAACAGAGTGTGCGTCGATCTCAATCGAGGGCACCTTGGACTGCCAAGCAATCCAATCACCAGTAGCGATCTGTACATCAAAGTCGATGAGCGACGCATCAGCAGCCATCGGCGGCAGGTCAATGCCAGTTTGTTTCCGCAGGAATTCGCCCATCTCCGCACGCAAGTCCAGCTTCGCATCGCCTGAAAATGCCCATATGATGCTGACAAGCAAACGTTTGGTAACATACTGTTCGACCTTCTCCGGGGGGAGCGGGAAATCCAAGTGTTGGATATTGTACTCGATAATGTTACGCGCAGTCTTGTTGAGCAACGAAAAGAGGGTGTGAAGTGCACGCGTGGTCGTAAAGTCCATGATGTGATCGATGGATTCCGCAAACTCGAGGGCAGAACTAACGAGCTCTCCATCCGCAAAGTAGCGCTCGAAGATGCCAGCAATCTGAACCTGGGTTGCAAGATGGGTAGAACTCGGTGCTTCACCACCTAGTATATCAGTACGACGTCCTGGTACATCGGCAGCGTCGTCGTCGTCCGCATCCAAGGGGACCAATGAGAGTGTGTTGAGATAGTGGCGGTACACCATGGAGGGTTCGATAACATCCTCGCTGAACCAGATCATACCACAGCGACTGACGGTGGCGAGGGTAGCGTAGCGCAAGTGCTCGACCTCGAACATGATCCGAACATTGGGAGGCAAGTTCAGACGCTCGCCGTTAGGGAGCGTGAGGAGCTTATTGTCATCCAAAACACTAAAGACGGTCAACCAAATACCGCAGCATTTAGCTGAAAAAAACCAACCTATTCAAGTTCTCGACCCACTCCGGATCGACGTCACCATCGAATATAATCCAATGTCTCTTTAAACTCTCGCCACGCACATCGTCCACGATCTTGCGTAGGATATGCGTGAACAAGCCGTCATTCCACTCGCGCGTGGTTGGGTCCAGCGTGCCATAAAGTGCGTCTTTGTGGATAGCCTTGGGATCAATGACATATGAAACTCCTTCGACGCCATCGAGTCTTTCCAATGCCGAAAGGAGGACTTGCCACGCGTTCGTCTTGCCGGTGCCAGAGGGACCAACCATCATGAGACCGTGTTGGATCTTTTGGATTTGGTATAGTTGAAGAATCTTGGCAATCCACCGCTCACCATCCACCAGGCGTCGTTCGGCACAAACTTTCAAGATCCGCTCGCGGAGTGCTTCCAGGTCGACGGGAATGTAGTCTGTGCCAGGGAATACGTCCGCGAGCAAGCTGGAAATGATCCAGTTGTTAGCATGTGAGATATCGACACCATCATTGACTCTGACCTGGTAAGCAAAGGTACATCATCAGCGACCAACTTTGGCACTATCGTCTCCGTGACACTCTGGATGACGATGATCTGTTCAGAAACTGCGTCCGAGAGTCCACCAACACCATCCATGTCGTCCGACTTGGCATTCTGCAGACGTTCACGCTTCAGGATACCCGCACTAGCAAGGACCGCCTTGAGTGCACGGAGACCAAAATCGTAATGGGGCTGAGGCGAAAGTTGTTCATCGCAAAGGTTGAAGAAGGGTACGATCTTGGATGCCAAAGATTCGGCCGTGCGGAAACCTTGTGAAAAGAGCATGACTTGAGCGATGAGCTCACGATCGGGCCGCGTCATTGCCATCCTGTGGAACCAGTCAGCGGTCGTTTGCATACCAAGAAATCAACGCACGGTCGGAACAGCTTCGTCAAGTTTGGTGGTAAAGTCGACCGTCCAGCGTAGTTGGGGTTAGTAGTAATGAAGATGCCTAGTCCTATGCTTAGATCGCGTGCTAACGTCCTTGTAAAATAACATACCAATGTTCTTGTTGATCTTCAAATTCTTCCCAACAAGCTCGATCTCGATATTGGGATTCTTGGCAATAGCAGCCAGACCTTGTTGAATACTCTGTACTTGTTGCGAGACAGCACTCAATATACGCTCCTCCAGTCGATTGAACTCGTCAAAGCATCCCCACGCTCCGACCTGGCAAAGGCCAACGAAGATGCGGCCCATCGCCTGGAAATCGAACGTCTCGTCGCAACAAAATACTAGAACGAACCGACCCAGCTGGACACCAAGAGCCTTGACTGATTCCGTTTTGCCTGTAGTGAATTGTTAGAGCAGCTGCCTACCGAATAGGACGGACGAAGATACCTGTGCCGGCTGGACCGAACGGAGAACCGCCAAGCTGACTATCCAAGGCCTGAGTCAAGGTGAGGTAAACCCGATCTGTCAAAGGTGTTTGCACGAGGCGATCTGGAACCCCAAGATACTCCCATCCATAGGGGAAAGTTGCATTCGCAACGTGGATAATCAGACGGTCAAGAGGGTTCTCTGCGGATTGATCCAGATAAAAGCGCATCTGCGAGAGCCACGTGAAAGCCCTGGTGTCAGTTACGCGCTGTTGAATGAGTGCGCGCATGACATCTCGTTGATGGACGAGTTCTGTGATAAGGTGTTCGCATTTGCGTCGTGTGACAGGTCCCAGCTCCTGCAAGACGATGTCAGCGAGGAGGTCAAGAGCCTGAGAGATCGTTTCAAGCGGTCCCTCGGGAAGATTTCCTGATTCCAAAGAGTCCTCGACAGACGTGGTCCATGCGACCTGAACAGCTAATGTGACGAGTTGGGCAGGATACTTCTCCATCCAATACATAAGTTGATCCATACTGAGTGGGGATCCGGTGCCGTAGAAAGATTGCAGTTCGCTAACAGCAACGCAAAGTAGGTCGGCCAAGGAGAGTCGCATCAAAGATTCCAGGCGAGCGAGCCAGTCATTGATCTTGGGATAGTCCTTCAACAGGATTGGCTCGCTGAACTGAACCTCTTCTCCCTCACGCGAAGCCATACCTTGAATTTGAGTCAAGTCGTCGTCGAGCTTGATTGTGGAAATGCCGGCGAACATCTTCTTAAGGTGTTTCATGATACGCAGGATATCTTTGCTGTTACCGATTATTTCCAGTAAATCTTCGTCACCAACGAAGTAGAATCGAGGGAAGGATGAACGCTCCCGTTCAAGGTATTCACCCAGGGCCTTCTGAATTTTGTTCAACAGATCGGCCAGACGCTCTAAGCTCTTTTGTATTCCTTGGATATTCATGACATCGACGACGAATGGTGACTTGTATACCTTCTTCATGACTGTCAAGAACTCGGCATTGATATTTTGGAAACGAGCGCTCTCCACGGGTAGAAGATGTTTGATGTCTGCGCTCCCAGAAAAGATGCCCTCCAGATATACCCATTGACGCTGAACATCGATCCAGACGTCTTCATGAAAGTAAGCAGCTTTGTCTGGTAGATACGACAGTGCTTATCTTACCGAATAGCACGTGGATCCTGTTCAACTTCTCCTCCCATGATCCAGCCTTTTATAGTTTTAGTAAGACGAAACGACGAGTGCAATGGAACAATACCTCTTCTTCGAAGACTAGGTTAAAGGAGTCAACTCAGTGAACATTTCACCGCGCTTCATCAACATGCTTACCTTTGTAGTAAGGCGAGAGTTTCATCGCCGTCAGGGAATTAAGATTCTCGCTGCACTTGCTGAAAAGGTCATCCCATCCTCTGACGCAAGATGTGAGCGACTTGTTACGAGCAAAATCGGTGCGAGTATTTCACACCTAATTAATCGACATTTATTCTGGTAATTCACCAAGTCTAGAGTGTAGTTGGACCAGGTTTCCTTGACCTGCTTGATATACTCTTCGAGAGCCATCTGTGCATGACTTAAGCTAGAGTAGGCGATAGAGCTGTGGCGCGACATACCTCTCCCTGAGCTTGTACGATAACTTCCCTTATGAGAGACTCGTTCTTCTTCAAATCTAAGTCGTAAACGTTTCCCAATGTCATGCTGGGGTATGAATCAGAGAAATGAACGAACAAGAGGGTGAGTTGCTTACACAGGAAGACTGATTTGCGAGGGCAACCGCAAGACTTTGAACAGCTGCTTCCAGTGTCTATCCTTCAAAGCCTCGGATTTTAAATCGGATATGATGGAGTTGGATTTCAAGAGTCCTCTAAGAACGTCCTGGACGTATTCAAACGCTGCATACTGACGCATACGCGTCGGCATGTCCTTGGTGGAAGATAGCAGGCCATCAATCAGCTGCCTCAGCTTCCTCGGCTGTACAGTCGCCCAGGACATCTCTCTCAACTCGCTAATTTGACTCCAGACGCCGGAAAGGGCAGTCCATACAGCCTTGAGATCTTTCAGTTCCTCAAAGACGGGTTCTAAGCGGGTGTGACGCGTCAACTCGAGGTCGAGGGCCTCCTTTGCTCTGCATACAAGGTCGTATTCCTCCTTGACGCGGTTGAGCTTGCCCTCGAATACGTTGATGGTATTCATTGCGGTGTCAGCACGCATACTGCCCTGCACTGGACGCGTCTGCTCCCATTCTGCGAGGACGTCGTTGATCTTGTTCTCCACGATCTTGTCTTCCGCGACGATCTTGAGCTGTAGGCCGGCTTTGAACGTGGATCTAGGTAAGACAAAGAGGAGGGATGTAATGCAAGACATGGCACACCGAGCTGCTCCTGGATGGAATCATTCTTGCGCTTGAGAATCTCGTTGTATGCGCTCCATTCTCCTCGGAGCTGGTCGCTATAAAGCCAATCCTCTGGGAACTGGTAGCGGAAGCGCTCGAGGGTCTTTTCGCCGTTGGCACAGAGTTCGATCATGGGCCCCCATGTTTTGGTCTTGCGCTTTAGGTCTTGGACAAAGGTGATGAAGGTAACCGCTGCTGCGGTGGATGAGTTGGAAGGACTAAAAGCCTGAAGTACTGTAAATCGACTGAAGATGAGAACTGATTTCACTTACCTCCATGTGTGTGTTGGTCGCGAAAGCAAAACAGCCGACGCGTCGAGCTGACGACCCCGAATCGCGTGAGAAGATATTAGTTAATCATTGTCCACTTGTCGTCACTGTCGTCGCCGTCGAACAAGATATCGCCAGCAGCCATGTCCGGACGTCAACAGCGGGTGATGGTCCAGCCCATCGTATGCATATACTCGTATTTTTCTTGGCCCTGCTCACCATCCCACCCCAGAATGTCATCTTCAAAAACTTGCAGCAGGTATATGCCCATAGTATGACCTGTTCATCACTGACCTGACTGCCTGTCTACAGCGCACAAAAGTCGTGATATGGTTGTACGACAACATCGAGATGCGAATTGAAGGGCGCATCATCGTACGTCCTTTCGATTCTTCCCCAGATCACTTCCAACATTGAAATCGTCCCTTGCAAAAGTGATGGTCCCTATTTCTTTTCTTTCGACCATGATCCAAACCTCTCTTGCTCACATCTTCTCACTCAGGGCTTCGATGAATTCATGAACGTTGTCATAGACGAGGCAACAGAAGTGTACGTCAAGGACGCGAAACCCCGACGCGAACTCGGTGCACCTTGGCCAATCTTTTTGCTCCCCAGTTACTCATATATTCATTTCCAGGTCGTATCCTCCTCAAAGGCGACAATATTACACTCATCCAACAAGTGGTATGATGACTTGGTGTAAAATTCCCTTGTACACTACTGTGATATCGATACTATGTCGATCACAAATTGTATATAGGTAGTAGCCGGGTCAAATTCAATCCTTGCCTACATAGTGGGCACTCGGCTTTTTCTCTCCCCCATCCCACGATACAATTCCAGCAAAACAAATGCCCGCATTCCGTCGCACAACTGTCCGTCCGCTCCTCCAGACAGAGCGTGCACGTCCGGCCCGCCCTTGCCCGGGCGGGGATCGCACCGACGTTCAAAACCGTATTCCCGTCCTCCTCTGCCGGCTTTACGGGTGCATTTTCGAGATCCAAGGGCTCGAGCATCGTACTGACGAGTCGGTCGTCGATGAACATCTCGCGCGTCTCGTCCAAGCTGCGTTTCCCACGCGACTTGTCGTTGGCTTGGGCACGCGAGCGCAAGTAACGTATGAGCCGGTAGAGAAGGCGAACGAGGATAAGCACCCCAAGCAGAGAATAAGACGGTGGGCGTATGTGTGGGTTCTCTGGCGCAGGCGAAATCTGAAAAGAATCACTTTGAGTCACCCCGATAAAAGACACGAGTAATCACATGCTGGATGCCGAACATCCGTTTGATCAGGTCATAGTACGTGCCTCGGAGGTAGAACACGGCGAGGTTGACGTCCGCAGCCACCTCGAGACACACGGGTAGCACTCGTAGGATGGTCGCTGCCCGGGGAGACAAAGAGCTGAGGTGGGAACCCCATTTCGTAAGGACATACGAGGGTACGGTCGGGAGAAGAACGAGGGCTATCCGCGCAGCTCTAGAAGGATCTTTGCCGCTGAACGCAGAATGTTGCCAAATGTCGGTGTATTCCTCCCCGAGAGTCTGCACGGCTTCGGGAGGGATGTCAGTGGGCGGGACGGTAACGACGGACACTCGTCTTGCGAACCTCGACCAATCGTCAAGCTATAGTACAGCAGCTTTAGACCGAGATCGACCTCCTTGTCCCATCTTGACAACCACCTCGTTCCTGGTAAACAAATGATGTGTTTGTATGTGATACAATGAGGTCAAGGGCGGTACTCACCCAGCCAGGAACGGAGCACATTTTCCGCCTGTTCCTTGAGCGAAAAGAGATGGAACAAGTCTCGCTGGTTCGCTCTGACTGTATTTCTGACGGTGAGCGTGACAGTAGGAAGATAGAGTGAACACACTGATTTGAGCCTGGCGAGCACTAGGGAACGAAGGCAAGCGTTGAGCCATGTGGCGTCGGACTTCTACAAACCGTGTCACTTCTCTCATTCATTTCGTCATGGCAGCAGCACGAACTCCTCGCGCACAAGAGCCATCCGTCTGGCAAAAACGTAAGTCTTCATCTCCAACCTGTCTCGAATCCACGCATGTTCTGACCTCACGCGCGCAGTAAAGTACGTTCTTCCCTCTTTCGCGACATCCCAGAGTTGAATGCGATCATGCACATCGACCAGAATGGGCGCCCTCATGGGTGGAGGTGTCGGTCTAACTATTGGCTTCATCTTTGGCTCGTACAGCATCCTCAGGTGAGACGCCTCGCCCAGTCATGATCACGGTACACGGCTGAACACGCGCGTGAAAAGGAACGGCGCGGGCCCTAGAGGGTTCCTAGCGACACTCTCTCAATATATGCTCAGCAGTGCGGCGACTTTTTCGTTCTTCCTCGCCGTCGGTTCTGTAAGCGTTGTGTTCTCACCATCTCGTTCAATTTCCAACGTGTATGATCCCAGGTCATTCGAAATGATGGGCATCTGCCGCCATATATGCAAGCTGCACAAATGCAACTCCTTCCTCCGCTTGTACGGTCGAGGGCAGAAGGGGCAATGTTAATTCGGGCACGCTGGGACGCCGAAAAGGCACGAAGAACAATCGTTCCTGCTTGACTGTTTTTTCTTTATTTCCCCACTGCTTATCAAATCTAGATACATGCGCATATGAGGTCAATGAGCAGAACGACAGACTGGTGCATGTGCAATACGACATGGATATATGCGATGGTGGTCTAGAATGGGTACCCGCGGCGTACAGTGATCCACCGAGTCGATCGGTGCATGATTGCGGAAATGAAATGCGTAAGCGTATGTATGAAACCCACCCGTCGGTCCCTAGGATGCGATGGCAATTCGTAACAAACAGAACATTGATTGCAGCATGAAAGCTCGCTTGCAACTCAACTGAGCATGCTGGTCAGCCGATTCCAAAGCTGCCTGAGCCTGCCAGGCTCTTGCCTTGGTGGTGTTGGAGAATAGACGTCTACCAGCGACGCGGCATAGGAGAGATGATATGGACCAGATATGGGTGGTCTTGTTGGGAGGGAAGATGATCGTTGCCACCATCTGGTGAACCAGCGGGCTGGCTGCTGTGTCTGCGAGGGAAGACAGGGAGGAGAACGTAGAGGGGCGTTGTGATATACAGCGTTATCATAGTGGACTGTGGGTGCGTCTACGAACTTGACGGACGGAAGGGACCGTCTTTTTTTGCGGCGGGAAGAAGACTTTGTCGTCGTGGCCATGGAGATGCCCGAGTCACGGCGGGTGAGGATCGACTTGATGGGTGAGATGGGGGAGTGCACTGTGGAGGAGGACACGATGGAGGACACACTCTGCCGTGCGCGAGAAACGCCACCCTCTGAAGGGGACCGCCGAGGTCTCGAATAGGGCGAAGACGGAACATGGACAAGGGATGGCTCGAGGAGGATGCTCCTCGGTCGAGCGGAAGGATCGAGTGTGGGAGGGGTCTGAGAGGAAGGAGAGGATGAGCGGAAATCGGACACGGAAAGGAGCGTACTGACGAGGACATGTCTGAGACTGCGGGGCATAGCACTATATTCATCGTGCTCTGGGATAACATCCTGGTAGCGGCGGTCGGGATTAGGCCCAGTGATGGTCATCTGTTCACTGTGCTCACGGGGAGACCCAGGTCTGACACGGACTGAAGGGGGTGAAAATGAGAGCTAGATCGGGAGAGTTTCGGTAGCACGCACGGTAGCGAAAGTGTCTGAATCTGCTTCGCAGGACGAGCGTGAGGGCATCTGAGGAGGAGAGAAAGGGCAGGAGGGGAAAAATAGAATTGCATGCAGGCAAGGGCGTGTTTTTGACAGAAGCGTGTGACTAGAACAAAAACGGCGTGTCGACGTGCAGCCCGCTCCAGATACCCCGAACAGACTCGGTCGTGCTCTCCACCACCCGTCCCCTCTTCAGCGGCTTAATCTTGGCACCAGACGACTCGAGTATCAATTGCACCTTTCTCTCTATCCCGTTCACTTCCAGGCGTTGCAGCGGTATGACCTTGTCGCGCCCGTTCGCTGTGGTCGGGTCAGCTGGGAGAGAGCGGGAGCGGAAGCGGATAGGACGGACCGTAGAAACCGCGGACGATGGGCTCGTGCCCGTTGCGCTGCTTGACCACGAATTCGACGTGCGGGTTCTGGCGGGCGACGCGCTCGATGTCTTTGGATATGAAAATGCGCGTGTTGGTAGACGAAGGGAGATGTTGGCAGAACTCGAGAACGACCTTGCGGGCGTGTGGAACGAATGCGGCGTGCCCGTTGGCGGGTACGGAGCGCAGTTGAGCCCTTAGGAGCGCGGAGGAGACCATGGACGACGACCGGGAGGAGGGTCTGAGTTTTAATTTGTATCTCCGCTTGAAACAGGGTGCGCATTGTCGAATTCCGTAAATCGTCATTGAATTTATTTGAGGTCGCTGGCAATGGCCCGAGCAACGCGAAGCTCGACAACGCAATTGCACAATCCACTGCAGTCAGATCAACCAAGAACGAAACAAACAGCAAAGAAACGAAAGCGTACTTCACTGCAAGACAACGACGATCACCCACCTAACAAACAGTCTCGAATAAAAGAGGAGAATAACCCAGACATTGACGACGACAACATTATTACTTCCTCACACCTCCCAGACCTCCACCTAGCAGCCGATGTCCCAATTAATACTGCAGATGCACAGCACATTCTCGACATCCTCGAGCTGTAAGTCGACAAGTCTCTCCTCTCAGCGTCTACCCACATCCCGCCAGAATCGATACACAGGACTTGCTTGACCGCGTCTTTCCTCTTCCTGCCTCGGACCTCTCCGAGCCATCCACCTCCAAATCCCAGTCGGGCTCTTTTTCCCTTCGTGCCCTTCTCAGGGAACCCTCTCAACACCCCCTCCGCGTCCTACGCGTAAGTCTTTCCCCTTCTTCTCTCCCGTCAATCTTAATCCTCCCCAGGCCGCCGTACAAAATCTTTTCCCTGTGTCTTACCACCCCAGGTCCCGCCATTCTTCTCCCGCAGCCCAACAGATTCGTTTCTGCAATCTCGCATGTTCCCTCCTCGACCAAGCCTCCTTCCACTCTGTCCCTGTGCCCCTCGACATCAGCTCCCTCCTTCTAGATCTCCCAGACCCTTCCGTCACCACCGAATCTAAACCATCTACTCCGCGCCCCGAAAAGCATGCCCTTTTAAACCAGACGAAAAAGTTTGCCCTCATGCAACGTTTGCCTTTCGGCACTTGGTGGACATCCCTTAATTCCGATCTCGTGCAATCAGATGACAAGTCCTTGAAGGACCTCTCGACCGCAAACGCAGAGCTAGTCGCCATACTGCCTTCTCCTTGCGCCCCAGCCCCAGTCGAACCCACTCAACCAGAGGCTGTTACCGTCACTTTGGCGTCATACGTTCCAAAGAAGCCTCCAGGCTACAAATCCAAGCTTCCCGGTCCCCGTCGCATCAGCTGTGGCACTTTCCTCGATTATGGTCCATATGCTAGCTTTGCCCCCGTGTTCGAACAAGACGGCGCTGAGCTCGGCCGGTCTGCCATTGGTGAATTATTCTGGAGATGGGAGGATAGGAAGAAGAGGTGGTCAGACGAGCACACTCCCGTCACCCAACAGCCCTCCGAGCAACTTCCCGAGTCTCCTCAGCCTAACGGTATTGATGAGCCCATTCAGAGCGACGTGTTGGACGATTCAGAGGCCTTGGAGGGGCTCTTCTCCAAGAAGCAAATAACTTTGCTCAAGCAAGCCCTGGGGAGTCTCGAGCTCGAAGCAGCTGTCGATGAATTGCTGGAGCGAAACGCCAGCGCGCTCAAACGTCTAGAAGACCTTCAGAACAGACGGCTATTAAAGGGAGAGCTCACCTCAGTCGAGCAAGGGTCGGAAGAGTGGGATACTGGTCAGTCCCGTTGACGTGCCTTTGGACGCTGACACTTAAATTTGCACTTTAGCTCAGGGTATTCTCGACTCCCTCTCTCTTCTCACATCTCTCCGACCGCGGTTATCGAGTTCTGATCTCGCTCCTCTCGCTCCTTCTCCGTCCGCCCTCCATAAACTCCAACGGACTCTACCCATAGCACCCACACAGGGTTGGCACGGGACACTCCCCGCAGAACGCCCGACGGCTCTTCGAGATGATTCAACACTCTACATCAAGTCCACTGCAACCGCAATCCCTTCAGCCCCCCCAACCGCACCAGCCACTACGCCAACGCCCACCCAGCCGGCACCCGTGCAACCCATCGCTACAACCGCAGCAGCGGCCCAGGCTTACGCTGGTTATTCCTACAGCTATGCGACACCCTACCGACCGGGTTATCAGTACAAGCCCGGTCAGCCGCCCTACTACCCTAACGCGTATGCAACCCCGGCGACTGCCCAAGCCACAGCTCAATACTATCAAGGCCAACCGTACGCCGCGACGGGACAACAGCAATACACCTATTCTTCTTGGTACCAGTACAATCCCCAAGCGCAGGGTGGCACGTCCGCAGGCGGATCACGCAAAGGGACACCACAGCCAAGCGCAACTGCTGCCGTCGCTGGTACACCTACGGCGACAACACCGGCAATACCGACATCGTACGCGGGCTTCTTTAGTGCAACGGCACAATCGTCCGGTCAACTCGCAGTAGCGAATACGGTCGCAGCAGCAGCGCCTGGCGGAAAACCGTACCAACCTACCGCGGGTGGAACGTGGACCGCCCCAGCAGGTACCAGTGCGGCTGGCTATGTGCCGACGTTGCCTCCGCACATGAGGAGCGCAGTCGCGGGACAGCCTGGCGCTGCGGGTGCGTACAGCCCGAACGGTTTGTACCAGCCCAACTATTATGGAGCGTACCAGGCTGCACCCTCCCCCGCGCAAACGTGACGTTAGCGGTGTTCTCTTGTGTTGGATTTTCTTTCTTTCTGAGCGTGGGTGGTTTCGCTAGAATCGCATAGGTACTCGTACAGCGTTTGCCGAAGTAATGGATCTCGGTCTTCTTTTTACCAGCGGACCGGCGTCTTCTTACGGCGACGGTGAGCAGATGTTCGGTTTGAGGAAGCTTCCGACCACGTGGGCGGGATGGACGAGGTGAATTGTTGATGCGGCCGGCGTGTGCACCCTGGTCACAACCATCAACAGATAACGTTCACAGATCAGTAGAAATCCGAAACGGCAGGCCTACAACGAGTTCATCGTCGTCATGGGTTGCGATCGGCCGATATTAGGTTCTCCGAGGAGGCCGCCACACGGCCATGACATGGCAGGTGGGACCTCGGCGCCTCGCGTCGTGGTGCATGGGATTGCATGCGCATGGTTCAACGGATATGATTGATCGTCGAGCGGAAAGAAGGGAACGGCCGAAGGAGGCAACAGGCTTGTCCCCTTGGGGGAAAGAGATGTTCGAAAGGTTCACACGAACGACCCACGCTCGATCGTCTGCACGGATCGATCGTCGAAGGTACATACTTATATCCGAGTCCGCGCCATGAGCCAGGCGAGGAACGGAAGTTTGGCCAGGTCCTCCTTCGAGCCGTGCCAGTTATCTTGAAGTAGCGGCTACGTTGCTCAGCGCTCGGCTCCGGGCTCAAGTTCACTCTAGTGGGAAAAAAAAAAAAGGTACATATGTAACCGAATGAACGACTGGGTTCTGGCGAAGGAAGCTTCGATCGTAGTAAAGTGACCGCCGTAATATCATCTATTATGTAGTGCTCGACATGGTTCCATAACTTAGAGGGAAGTCTTGGAGTTGGCCGCCAGAAATCTTCTGTGTGCTGTCTCCCCAGTGTGGTTTGACCAGTCGACCACCCACTGATCATCGATCAGTGGCGACTACTACCTGTCAATGACTTCAACTTGGGACCGACTGGATACGAGCTCGGCTGCGTCCCAGCACGCGTTGCCAGTGATCGCGATGGTCAGTGGGCCAGTTACGCGCTTGATGGAGCCTAATTGCGCTCGTCTCCGGAATCAAATCGCACGTCCTTTGACCTAAAATCTTGCGAGTCTCCCTGCGGGGGCGTCGACTCCGTCGAACCCCACGGTAAAGTCAATTTCTGTCTCCCGCCATTGACGAACCAAAAAGAGCCGTCGAACTCCAACATTTTCTCCGAGCAGAGACTTTTTTTGTCGCAAATTATGGCATCCTCTAGCTTTGGTACATGGAGGACATAAATGATGCTGAACTGGAGAAAGGAAGAAAGAAAAAAGAAAGAAAAAAAAGCTAATTTATGGAATAAATCAACCAGTCACGCCACCGTGCAGTATCTCGAGGGAATATTCAGAGAAATAAAAAGTGGAAAGGTAACCAAGATTGATCCACCCAAAAAAAACACGTCCAACGTCAAGAAGCGTGCCCAAATAACCCGAGTGTTTGGTGGATCACCGACCGGCCAGACTGGCGTATTTCGACACGCAAATCACCCGCGGTTGTTGAGGTACCTTGGCAGTGGGGTATATCAACATATCCTCGACCGGCGTTGGGAGTGGGTGAGGGTGTCGGATTGAAGGCCGGGGCGGCGAACCCTGGAGAAGCGACTGACAGCTCTCGGTTGTATCCGGAGAGACCGAGACCGCATCTGCTTCGCTATCGCTCCCAGATGTCCGCCAGAGGATGTCCTCAATGGTGACCGTGTGCGACCTCGTCGTCGGGTGGTCGACGTTGGTCGTGCCATAGGTAAACCGCATGCGTAGGCGACGCGTCTGCGCTGATACGTTGCTGTCCTCATCCGAATCGATCTCATCGCCATCCGCATTGAGTCGAGCTGCGTCACAGGTCAGACATGGAACAGTATGAGATGAGCGAGAGAAGTGCTCACTCCAACCTCGTCGACGTCTGCCCTGTCCTCCCGCTGAAGAGGAAGGATCGGAACGGACGGGCGGGTCATCCCTCCGGCTGGTCTCGACACCGAGCCGGGTATGTTCGGATTGACGCGTAGGTAGGATCTGTTCCTCCCGATCCCGCGTGAGAAGACTAACTAGAGTCCCTCGCACCTCGGGCGCATTGGCAAGATTCCGAGGAGTATCCGTGTTCCCCGCTTGGACGTGATCCCGATACGTCGCGATGTGTTCCCTAAAGGCTGCGGAAAGGCTGCGCCGAGCAGGAGCGGAAAGCTCGTCGAGAGGAGTGCCATCCGACGATGTACGTGATATTGGTTGTGGAAGGAAAATGCGTGTGGTATTGTCGATGAGTGTAACGTCCCGGGCTGGCCTAAAGGGACCCCCGGCGACTGTACGGTTGGGCACGTCGCCACCAGCATTGGATGGAGCAACTGCCTGATACCCTTGTGCTGCAGTGGAAGTATTACTGCTGCGCGTCCTTGAGGAAGCCAGTTCGATCCTTCTAGATGTTGTGGCAGCCAAATGTTGGGTCATGTTCTCTAACTCCCGTGCAACCTGAGCCGTCTGCGCTTGCAACCGCTGCTCGATCTGCGAGAGCGTCAGCCGAGAGGAAAGACTGCTCTGACCATCCGCTGCATTCACGCGCGCCGCCACACGCCTTCCGATCACCGTGCTCGAGTCATCACGATGAATGCTGTGGGAACCTCGACCATTTGGGAGGATTAAATCCGGCATGGGTGGGGAGCGGGGTGGGGCCGGGCGGGTATTAATTCTGTCTAGCCTAGGAAGGTCTAATGCAGACTCCCTCCTTGGTTGGTTTCTGCTGTTGGATTCGAATTCTTCAAGCCGTTGCCGGGCAGAGGGGGATATGAGTGAGCGCAGCCTCGCAGCCCTCAGATTCAACTCTTCTACCGCCTGTTCGCCCGTCGAGAGCACGAGTGCAGAATGAGGCGGTCGAATGCTGGCGTCGTGGCTTAGGGAATGACGTGGTTGGGCGTCGCTGGCATCCATACTGCTACTTGTCGAGGTCGCAGTCCCTGTAACTTCCGTCGGGATGCGATTCAACATATTGTTGATGCTGTTCCTGAGAGAGGTTATCCGCTCGTACGCAGTGTCGAGCGCGACGGAGGCTTGTCTGAGGCTATTCCGGCTCTGAGTGTCCAAGCGTGAGTTTGTGTCTGGTGTGCGAGTGGTGACGCCTAAGTCGGTCGCTCCCTCGAGGTGATAGGCTGAGGATCTCTGTCCTGCTGTCCTGGCATCTGAATTAGAATCCATGCCAGACTGTGAAGCTATGACGAGGGAGGAGCTCTGAGACCAACCTGGGGTCCCGGTAAATATGGTACCCGATGAAGTCTCTGACTATTACTCAAATCACAATTTCACGTCCATCGCAATGATATACATGAATTGGTATCTCAGATGTACGACAATTATACAACTAGGCAATCCCTGCAAGAGAGTCCAGGATAAGGTACGAGGTGAAATGTGGTATTGCATGATGCTCTGAAGATAAATATCAAGGATGCACTTCTGAATCGTCAGTTGTTTGTTCCTTTTGTTCCTTTGACCGCTGCTTTAAACGCTTCATCTCCAGCGACGCTTGAGACCAATTCTTGTGTCGCATCATCTTGGTTAGTAAAGGTTCATCACCGGTGTAACAAACTGCGAGCGCGATGCACACAACGATGAGTGCGCCCGTTATGCAGCATAACGTAGTCCATCCATGCTTCGTACGGCTGTAAAGCTGCAGGAAAATGGCTAATCAGATGTTTGCCCATAGGAAAAACGGGTGAGATATAAACCTGTCCACCAAGTATAGGGCCCACTGCTCGTAGTTAAGACTGTGCCCACAATGCATAGTCACAAAGCACACACCTGCAGTTCCGATACCGAATGCGAGATTAAAAGCCCCATACACATGGCCATCTAAGATGATAATACGATTAGCGTGCGAACATGTGAATGTCAAGGAGACGTACATCCAACGCCCGGAATGCCTCGAGAAACGGTCGCCAATTCTGTAGTCACGGGAGGAACCACCCCCGAGACAAAGAAACCTGAGAATATGTGTGTAAGAGCGAGCATACACGTCAAGACCGCAACTCTTACTTTGCAAAGCCAGACATGCGATGAACAAACCGAGCGACCTCCTAAGGGGCAGAATGATCCACCAAGGTAGCGCAAGGAGTAGACATGTAGATGTGACGTAATCTGAACCTATTCGATCAGAAAATAGCCCAGACAAAGGTGATGCTAGAATTGAAGTGAGTTCTCTGCCAAACTATACGCGATGAAGAAGATGCGCACAGATCAATGCGGGTACGAGAGCTGCCATATATACCAGGCCAACTCGATCGGATTTGAAGCCCCACATAGCTTGCAAATGGAGGGGAAGGGAAGGTTCCATCATAGTAGTAAGAGTGCTAGAGGGCACGGTCTGTCAATACAGTCACCCATTTGACATAGCGACATACCCATAAATAAGAGACATGATCAACGCAACCACGGCACGGGGAGATCGAGCCAATAAACGTATTACTTTAAGCATTGGAAGTGGTTTACGAGTAGGCAAAGTTTCTAACAGGGTCGAAGCGCGGGAGGGGGGCGAAGAAGCTAATGTGATTGAATTCTGCTCGGGATCAACTAGAGTCAGGGGTAATGGTTGTGGTGGAGTGAGCGTTGGAGAGGGTGCGGGGACATCTGATGAAGACTCAGGCACAAACGGAGCTTCCAAGCCCGCGACAGTAACAACATCCTGACCTGTGGCCGGGTCGTAACCGTATCGAATTGCGACATCCCTCTCGATGACGAGCCAGCGGAGGATAAGATCAACGACCGTGCATATCTCACTGAAGATGAACGGGCCACGAAAGCCAAACCGTGCATACAAGGCCCCGCCGGAAGGAGTACCAACCACAAGGCTTAGAGGCGTCAGCTGGCACGGAAAAGATGAACAAGAACCTTTACCCAACAGAGAGACCGGTCATCGCAATACCAAGTTGTCCTGAACGCAGAACAATATTGAATATGACAAGGTAAAGGGAGAAACAGGGACTGACTTCCGATATATTGTTCAGGGGTGGTGTCACAGCTGGCAAGCGAATAAGAAAAAGGACGAGTTAAGGAAGGAGGAGTATTACAGGAGGGCCAAGCCAACAATCCAGACCATGGAGGAACTAATCCCCTGGAGGGCACGGGCAAGGGCCATGAGGGGGTAGTTGGGTGCTTCCATTAGGAGGACCTGTGCGCCTAGGAGAGCGAGCAAACCAATGACGAGGGGAGTACGCCTGGAACTACTTTTCTCGGCGAAAATTGCGATAGGTAGTGTGGCTGACGATCGATGAGGATGGGAAAGGGAGAAGAGATAAGTGGTACATACAGAGGACCAGCCCAAGCGACTGTAGGGAGGATGTGAGCAAGTGTCGGAAAAGGAAGACATACATACATATGCGACGAGAAGCCAGCCTGTGAGAGCAGAGACATTGTGGTACTTGAGGTGTTCGAGCTGGAATGGAATTACGGGGATGATTATCGAGTACACAAGCAGATCCGTGGTGATTCCTAGATAAAGGTGGGGGTAAGCAGAGCGAGCCAGGGGTGTGTGATTCAGCTACGGACCTAAACCGACGACTGGAATGGATATTAGGAGGATATCAAGGACGAAAGGAAGAGAACGAACGTACCAACTGTAACAAACCATATCGATGAGCGCCATTTGAGTCCCCATGGTCTCGAGCTCCTTCTAGGAGACCAACTGAACATATTCGAGAGACCCATGAGAGCTCAGCTTCACGGGCGGGCGGGGTTAGTGAGCACGCATTTTTATGGATGCAAGTTTATGTAATGCTTTGGGCATTCTCATGTAGACTAACTCGGTATTTATCCTTATTTTTAGCCAACGCCACTACTAATCAGTGTGTTTCGCTTACTACTATTCGCGATCGTACGATGGCTCAAACTATGGTTTTCGATTCCTAAACATAGATCTAGTTTCATGTGCGACTTGGTACACGCGAATCAACCCTCAAGTTCTGACTTGAGCCAATGAGTCTGAACTTCCGAGTCGCGGCACCATTTAATTGTGGAGCGGACGTCGAGTGGACGTTTTACGCCCAGATCAACCTCTGTACGTATTCAGAAACTTGAACTTCAAATTGTATATCTGTCGAGGTGAATCACACGCAGATGAGATATATCCTAATATAAGTCTTGTGACCCGTCGTCATGGCCAGCTGAGAATGGCCAGCCGGCCCAACTCCGGGCACAGACTTCGATCCAAATTTGTCGAGTTTCTGCCCCGGGATTTTCACAACCTCGCATCGGATCGGCCGTTCGGTGCTTCCTGCACTGGCTCATTACTGTCCTCGTAACCTTTCCCATGATGATACAGTCATCCACGACAATCCGCTGCCTGCTGGCCAGATATGGACTCGGAAGGCCATGAGGCCAAGCACCGCTTTGCACTGCGCAATGGTGCCCTTGCTCCCTGAGCTACCTCTCACGTCATGATGCATCGTGGGCGGAATGCAGAAGGTGGGGTGCGAGGCAAACCCTGATCAGTTTCCTCCCCTGCCAAGAGCAAGTGCTGCGCTTGCCAATGGGCACAAGTGGCCATATCTCTACCCACATTGCCAAAAATTCCAAGCCTTTCCTAATTGAACAAAGGATTCCGTGAGCCTCTCAGATTACAGCCTTCGTCACATTGACTATCGAGATAGTCGCCAATCACGAGCGTATCGGCAGCACACCTTCTCACCCTCAAGCTTAAGTTTCCACTGATATAAATATGATGAGGTTACCTCCGAAATAATATAGCTGAGACAAGCTGATGCTCTACGATATCAGCAGTCAGTACTAACCGGTCCGACATCTCAAAAGGTCGAAGGCCCACCTCAAACACGTCTCGGATTGCGTTGGGATGCTTGTAGGCTGGGTATCAACCATATGAAACAGAGTCACGGATACATCCTGCAGTATAGTGCATGCGGGGAAGGGCAGTGCGTATATAACCAAAAGGCCGAAACGACTTTATCGATGAGCGAAAAGTCCTTACACAGTCTGCTCAGAAAACCTGGTCCAGGCGCCCCAGACGAATGTGGTCCAACTGTGATGTTTTTTTATCAGTGGAGAGGAGCTTTGACCAAACAATGATCGAGACGCCTTGCTTGAAAGGACAGAAGAATAAATCAGATCTCGAACGTGCTCTCCACATAGCTCTCTGACCAAGATTATCCGGAGAAGGCAGGGAATCCATAGACGTACCTGTAGGCGGAGGATGACGGAGAGCTTCGAAAGCAAGTACGACCATTAGTAATCCAGAGAATAGGTGGTGGAAGAAACATGATCTTGTCACTATTTTTCTGATACCTATCTGATCGATTATAAGGATGCGCGACTACCTTCGGTGCAGTGAAGGGTTGCAACTCGTTCAATATCGCATTCAATATCTAGAAGGGTCCCTTGATCTATCACAAGGGTAGACAGATCGAGCTCGGAAAAGGAAGTGAAATCTCCGTTAGCTCACGGTTGCAGATGATATGTCGCGCCTGCTGGCCGCGCGTGATGAGGTTGAAGCAAATGGATTAGACCACGAATGCGTCTCCATAGAAAGGCCAAACACACAAAGCAGGCGCACGGATGCAAAACGTGCGATATAAGCCTTCTGGATCTATTTTTCACTTTGCGGATCTGGGACGTGACCATGAGAGGGCGCAGGAGGCGTCGAAGGGCGTCGAGGACGACTCTGAGTACCAGATCGACAACGATGGCAACGCAGGTGATGGCAGAACGATCGGGGTGGATGGCGCGACGGGCAGCGCGCGCAGGGACTCGACACGAGTTGATACAAGTGTGCTCGCTTGCAGAAGCCAGTACTAAGTACGAGCGGCCACCGGTACGAGCGCAAGTCGGACGTACCTAGACCATCCAAACCACCCTAGAGACAATCCAAATGACCTAGCTTCTCTTTCTCCAACCTCTCTCAGTTAGCCTGTGCTGTGCCCTCGTCGTCTTGATCATTCGCGCCACCTCCTGGGTGCTCTGGTGGAGTTAGTGGTACGTCCCTGTCTATTAATACGTTGACCGTCTTTAGCAAGTATTGTCATCGGTCGCGTCAATCGACGATGTAGTCGTTGTCGACGGAGCCGCTATCGTCACCCGGAGTCTTGAGTTTCCTATCTAATGAGCCATGCTGGCAATGATCACCTGCAATATTTTGTCCCGCACCCGGCTGAGCGATAGGGCGCAGTGCACTGCGCAACGGAGGAACATGTGGGTCTCCTGACAACGGTGACGGGCTCGAGGCCGTGCACCTTGAAGTCGTGCATATATACATTCTGAGCCTCGGTAGTGGCTAATGACCCGGATGAATTTGGCATAATACATGAACGTGCACCCGCAGCAACGGGGTGGAGATCTTGTGTATAAGTTTACTGAGGGCGCCGCCGGGCTGGTGGAAGCAAGGGGTGTAATTGTGAGTTGAGCTTGAAGCCTGACCCAGGAGATGAGTAGACCGAATGAACACAACTCCTAAAGGACGACAAGCTATACAGAGTCTCATTGGGAGCCAGGACGTGCGAAAGTAGGTGACTTGTCACGACTTGACTAACTCTACAAAATACAGAGTGTAGAAAATCGGCGAACATATAGCGGCAGCACGAATCCGATCACGATGTCACTGAAAAACATACATGAGCATGCAAATTGAGTGCAACAGACCAACTTACTATAACTAGCAGGGTCAATGTGATCTGGCAACTCGGGCACCGCAACCTCGAACCGAGATTGGATGGCGGCCATCACCTGCTGATCACTCTCGCTCGACACAAACGTGATGGCGAGACCCTTGGTACCAAACCGCCCAGCACGCCCAACACGGTGAAGATAACTGTCCGCGTCAGGAGGGCAGTCGTAATTGACAACGATGTTGACACGTTCGACATCAATTCCACGGCCAAAGATATCGGTGGCCACTAGTATTCGTTTTTCAAATGCCTTGAAGGCGGTGTAGCGTTTGATGCTTCCGTCAAGTCAGCAGCCTATACTACACTAAAAGGATCTTGTGAAACCTACCGCTCTTCTTGCGCGAGACCAGAATGGATGCTGATGCTGGGGAAATTGCATGAAACCAATAGTTTGTCCAATTCAATCGCTCGTGCAACAGACTTGACGAAGATGACGACCTAACACCAAATAAGTACAGTTCGCCATGCTATATACATTGCTTACCTGGTTGAACTCCAGGGTGTCGAGCAAGTCATTGAGTTTCCTGTTTTTGGCATTCTCCTCGAGTTTGACGTAATGTTGTTGCAAACCATGCAATGTCAATTTTGTCTCGTCGTCAACAAAGATTTCAAGTGGCTATTGCAATGTCAGTAAATAACTTTTAATTGTGAATGAAGACCCACATTAGCCATAAACTTCTTGCAAGTGATACGGATTTCCTTTGACAATGTGGCGCTGAACATCATGACTTGTTTGTGGTGGGGAGTCGCACGGAAAATTTCCTGGACATCCCTACGCATGTCTACGTAGTAAAGGGCGAGGAATAGCGTTAGATTGCGTTTGAATTGCGGGTCGAGCGAGAAAAGAAGAAACTCAAGAACACGGAAGGATGCGTAAGCGCAGAGAAGAGTTGCGAATAAGCCCATGTAAAAATTTCGCCTGCAGCGAGAGCAGGAAATCGGAAGCGGATTCGTGATGTTCTTCATCAAGTAACACTCTCAGCAACTCAGCAACCCAGCGATGAACCCATGACCATGCTTCAACACCAATTCCAAGTGGCGCCCACATTGGCAGTGTGACGTTGAGTATGGCGACAAGAAGTTCGTTAACCGGTGGCGGAGACCGGTGTGATGGGTACAATTTGTTTAATAGCACAGCACTCCAAGACTGGCAGCCGAAACTGAAGGGGCGGAGACTAACCGAGCTGCTCTAGCATTTTGTCGCACTCGTCCAACGTGAAGTGTTTGACGTTCTTGGCATCCAGAATCTTATCGCGAGTGAGGGCGTTCAGGCGACCAGGAGTCGCTACAACGATGTGTGGGCAGCGGGTCTTGTCACGAAGAATTTCCGCATCCTTTTGGACGGGAGTACCACCAAAGAAGGTGTGGACCCGTACATCGGGCATGTACTTTGCAAACCGCGTGTACTCGTTCTTGATTTGAAAGGCGAGTTCACGGGTATGGCACAAGACAATCACAGAAACCTCGCCATTCACTGGTTCCAATTGCTGTAGGGTGGCAAGCACAAAGACCGCAGTCTTGCCGTGCCCCGACTTTGCCTGACAGAGGACGTCCATTCCCAGGACGGCTTGGGGAATACATTCTTGTTGAACTGTGAAAGATGATAGTATGTTTAAAAATGGTGAGTTTCAAAGATACGATAGAAATACCTTCTGAAGGATGTTCAAACCCCAAGTCACTGATTGCACGAAGCAATTCAGGTTTCAGCAAGAAATCCCTGACGAGAAGGGTCAGGTGGTAAGGGGTGATAAACAAAGAGATGAGCAGACCTGAAGCCGGTCGAATGTATGCCTGAGAAGTTTTTCTTGTCTTTTTCGACTTCGCCATCAGCCACAGCCGAGGCAGGGATACCGTTCGTAGGCGCAGCAGCACCGTTAGGGATGACGTCGTCTTCATCCTCGTAGTTGACTAGTTCTTCGTTTTCGTGCGACATTGTCGTTGAAATTACTGAGAACGTAGGGTTGAAGGCAAGAGGGAGACTAATGGTTGGTGTCGAAGGGGATAAATTTGTGAGGTTGGCATTTGCTGACTAATAAATTGGTTCGCCAGCTCACGTGCGCACGGACCTCTCAAATTCTCCGTGAGTGACGGTATGTTCAACGTTGTAAAGACTTGCGATGGAGTTGTTAAGATGTTGCCCGTTCACCGAATGATGTGCTGACTTGGTGTGCGTTTACATTTCAAGTTTTATCTTTTTATTTTCTGGATGCGTTACGTACCTACTTCAAAAATTTCGGTGCGTTGCCGCATCACACCCACCCTTCCGTCAAGTATTCATTGAGGCTTTTAGAGCGCATCTCGAAAGCTCGAAGCAGACCTCCAACTGGAAATATATTTGCAGGCTTCACCATCCTGTGGCCTTTCGCCCTCTCAAAACACTGGAAACAACCCTGGCCCACGTGTGAAGCTGTACCTACTGGAATTCGAATATAAAGGCTGGTATATGAGGAGGGAAGACCAGACACAAAATGCCTACATATCCGTTCTGGTGAGAATCCCCGAATGCTACTCTAAAACTTTTAACGAGTGCCGTTTTACGCAGGCTTGGCGGTAAGCTTAATGTTCATCGTCTATGGCGTTCGACTGACGCGCTCGATCACAGGCGTTGCTGCCTCCAGTACGTGGTAACTCACTGGAGATCTCTTGCCTTGTCTTACATTCTTTGCTCTAGTGGCGGCGTGCTTTACGCATCCCCTAGACTTGACGAAAGTGTAGGAGATCCCAATTTCACTGAGGGAGCATGACTAAAGTTCACACAGCCGTATGCAAACGCTCGGTCCATCTGTGCCGCCATCATCTATGCTCGCAACGATCCGGACCTCGTTGTCTGAGAATGGCCTGCGCAGTATTTACACGGGTCTTTCCGCATCACTGCTGCGACAGATGACATATTCACTTGTCCGCATTGGAAGTTACGAGGAGATGAAACGACGCATGTCTGAAAATAGAAATCCATCTGTTGGTAAACTCCTCTTGGCCGCTAGTGTTGCTGGCGGACTGGGAGGTATTGCGGGGAATCCTGCTGATATCCTGCTCGTGCGCATGACCAGTGATTCGCTAAGGTCTCCAGAACAGCGATATGGATATCGTAACGCCCTCGCTGGCTTTGTAATCCTTCTAAGAAATGAGGGCATCAAGGGCCTGGGTAGAGGACTCGGAACCAACACGGTGAGTATGTATTTCATAGACAAGTGATGCAAATATTAAATATACACATTTCATCCCAAGACACGCGCAGCTTTAATGAATGTAAGCTTTCTTCGTCCTTAAATTCACCGCTTGACATTTGTTCTTGAATAGGCATCACAGGTGGGGTCGTGAGTTGATCCAGTAATTCATGTGGATCGTTTGGACACGTTTCCTAAAGCCGGTTATAGTTATGACTTTTTCAAGACAACCCTACTTCGTCATCGAATACCCATGGTTGACTATCAGTTTCACGACGGCTTCGTCTTGCATGTCGTGGCTAGTCTAGCTGCGGGAACATGTGGTACAAGTTCGTTCATTATTCTCGATACGTATATTCCGTGTTCACTCTACTTCACAGCTGTTTGCTCACCGGCTGATGTCATAAGGACGAGAATAATGGGTTCGGTAAGGTATCTTGTCTGTAGATTGGCTCCTCACTAATGCCAACTTTCAAGTCCGGGAAGGCTAGCCCTGCGCAAATTCTCTTGAAGTCGCTTCGCGAGGAAGGTCCTATGTTCGTGTTTAAAGGTTGGACACCAGCCTTCATGCGGCTAGGACCAAACACCATCCTCATGTTTGTCTTCTTCGAGGTAAGCTTTTCGGGGGCTTCGATGACTTCTTTGAGCTTAACCGCGGTCCATAGCAATTAAAACAAGGCTGGACCCATTTCGCGTGATCGTGATGGGCCACACCAGACCTACCGGCTCTGATTCATGATATCCTTGGGGATCATACCCGATCCTCTTCTCATCTTGTTAAGTAACATTTAACTATACCCTGTTCGCACACTCCTAGTTAATTAAGGTAGAGACATATATTATGTCCCATCGCTATTAGATCACGGTGTACTATCATCGTATCCTCCTAGACATAGACATTAAATAGTGTCCGAATTGGTGCCAGATCCAGAGTCCATCGAAGGCTCGATGAAGAGTAATATTTGAAGCTCTTATCCTTCTTCCTTTGAATTCCAGAAGATCTGAAGTGCGAATGTGTAGCGTGCTGGTTAATCTTGGTCCGAATTGAAGGTCAAGGTGCGTGTACAAATACTTTCTACCTCAGATACTTTCCTGTGCCATTAATTTACAAATTGGTTCAATAAAGAGTTAGTTCATTGAAAACGAACTTACTTCTCGTTCAGGACCTATTCAATATCTGCTGTCACACCTCTGCCATATCACTTGATCGCAGGAAGATACTCTTTCCTTTCGAATATTTGACCCCCTGTCGCTGCAGCAACATCGAGTAAATGCTTGAGTATGTTCCATATTTCCATTTTGTCGATGCCTACCTTTAACGGCATCTGGGATGCGATGAAGAAGGTCCGGAAATTCCGATCCTGCTACACCAACCCGGGTAACGATTAGGGTTGGAGGTAATGGTTGCATGTCGATGGACTATGCTGCGAAAGTCGGCTGGTCGCTGCCCGTTGTTTTCCTGACACCAGAGCGTCCATTGACACTGCGGATATGGAACGAAAAATATGAAAAGACCCGACGCCTGCATCAGTAGCCTAGTATGATACAAACGCCTTGGGTCTCTCAGTGCGATGCTCTGGGCTTGACTGTATATTTTCTATCCTGCGCCGGGTTAACTGAACACCCTTTTACCAAAAAGCGTCGAGGTCTCCTCGCTTAAACCATGCCTACTCTCTGTCGACGTCGCGCTGCTCTGCTTTCTGAGGGCCAGGGATGTTCCACTAGCGGATAGTTGAGACAGGACGTCTTGTCGCCCATCAACTAGCATTGGGTCGGATCGCTTCTCCTACATCGCCATAAAGGATGGAGAATAGCCTGTTTCCAGCTTCCGCCACCTCAGGAGGCGGAGCTTCCCATTGGAGCGGGAATTGAGGTAAGTTGTACTCCGTCGTCCTTCCAGAA
>JBBPLX010000235.1:0-34716 GCA_038090015.1 Leccinellum albellum | reverse complement strand
CCGTGATCGCTAGGAGGATCACAGATTTTTGGTGTGGGTACATCTGGAATAGGCAGTAAGCCTGATGTTGGACTTGATCGCGAGCTAGCTTCATCGGGTCTATAGCATTCTCCAAGCTCCTGCGAGTGTCGTTGGTGCGGTGTCCAGAAGCTTTAAGCTAAACAAGGAGCGGATAACCGACATAGATGATCTTCCGAGAGAAGAGTTCGGATAGGTCATTTGATCTCGGGCTGTCTGGTCGTGGAATGGAAGTTTTTCGCGTGATGGCGAAATCCGGTATGCAAAATCGATTGTGCTTCGAGGCCACGGAGGTGCTGCATATCGAGGTCAAGGTAACCGTTCGGACGTTGCGACTCGGACCCGGCAAGGTGTTGATTCCCGGGCGTTTGTCGTCGGCAGACATGAGATGGGCAGGACTGGGGGTGGTGTGGGGTTTGGAACCGGGCGACGCGTCGTACCATATATATGGTTGTGGCGCAACGGAGAGGGTCGGTCGGTCGGCCACAAGCAGTGAGAGCACGTTCTACCAGGCCTCGTACCACATCGATTCCAGGTTGCGAGGGTTCCACTGCTTGCTGGTTGCGGACAGGAAAGCGAGGCAGTATTTCCACTCTGCAGCATCGCTATGACGGTGACCGGGAAGAACAAACGTCGTACGGTCGGACATGACTTGATCAAGCTCGACGACGGATGTGTTGGCGTCTGCGAGAGCCACACAGCCTGAGAACAGAGTCCGAGTCAGCGGGGGTATCAGCGCCACGAATAACAAACCATACGATTCGGAGTATGGCGGAGCAGCCGTGAACAGAGCAACAACTTCGGCTATGCACTCGTTCTGAAAAAGTGGCATGGAACCTTAGCACCAGCGCGGGGGTGTATCAAAACCTCATGAACACGGAACTTACTACTCAGAGTAGGGTTGACCGGTGGGGAGATGTCCAGAGAAGATTATTATATATATATGAGACTGGAATCATGTTAGCCACCTACCTACCTAGTACTCCGAGAGTCCGAGTCGAGACCAAACCGGCGCGATTGTGTGTGATCGAGACATTGATGACATCACGGGCACACCTACAGGTCGTCAGTAATACTCCAGGTTACTAAAAAGACTCAGACGTCAGGCCATTAGTTCTTTTATTCAACTGGACTGACTGAGTGATCGTGATCGACATAATCCATTTTGTCAGCCACGCGACGCGGCGATTGAGTCAAGTTTGGATTTCCTGAACTGCTTTTTGTCACCCTACGGTCTCTCCCCCTTACAACACATACATACATCTTGAGCTGTCCCGACAGATATGTGTTATGAGAGAGTCGACTGTAGTTGCATAATTGGCCTGCCAACTGCGCGCACAATTAATGAGGTAAAAAGCAGATAAACACGATAATAAGGTATATACAAGCAGGTACACAGGACACAGCGGTATTCGCCAGCAAAAAAAGAACGATCGAGTAGTGATGAAACGAAACCGAAAAAAAAAAAAGAGAAAGCAAAAACATGACGTGTTTTGTACGTAAATAGCAAAGACGACGATTGAATACCCCAAAACATAAACACCGAGGTCCGACATAGAAAGTGTGCAAGTGGAGGACGACAGTGACGAAACGAGACCTAGGACGAAGCACCCTTGACGCGACTCGACACCCGTAACCGATGTTGCCGGTTCTTGAGATGAACCTCGTAGTTTGACAACGAGTCGCCCGGTCCCGGGTTGTACAGCTAACCCGCTCGACTTAGAAAAAACGAAGTCACCTCGATCGCGTCCCCACGCACCTTGCCAGGACAGTCCAAACACTTTATCCGCCACTCTGGAGTCGCCTTGGGCGACGACTTGCGCAATATCGCCTCAAACCTATCGTTCGGATACTTGGTCTGCAACGACAGGATTGCAGAAGACAACCATCCGGGTGTAGACTGTTCACTTGACGTTGAGCCATCAATAACATCCGTGTCAAAAATTGCATGCTGCTCACGTATGCGCCGCCGCCACCGCTCGCGTGCGGAGCGGGATCCCCAGGAGAACTCGACGTCATACCCGCAGGCCCTCGGGGCGAATCGGGCGTCGATGGACGAGGTGGCGCTTGATTACCATTCGTCTTCACCGGTTGTCGTGCGAGAGGCGCTTCCGACACGCTCGATGCCGTTGATACAGGCGAAACCGGCCGATCATCCTCGGACGGCGGTATCGTCGCCGAATTTGGCGGTCGTGCGGCAGGCACCTCAACCCACAACTCTGACTTCTGCCTGCTCGGCGTCTCCGGACCATCCGCAGCGGCCGAATTGGCACCCCGACCTCGTTTCTTGGCGTTCGGCTTGGGCACCTCTTCGCTCTTCAGACTCATATGGTATTGTGGATCCGAGTTATACTGAACCGGTCGAGGGCGTCGATGCCGATGCCAAAACTTGCCTAATCAAGTAGTCAGGTTGGCTAGCACATGGAAAAACGACGCGCATACCGCAAGTTCCACACTGGGACTTATCCCCCAACGGTCCTTTTCGTCGTCCTATCGCGATACTTTCCGGGCAACCACAGTTGGAGCAATGCCAGACGCCGTTGATCACGTTAGCGTGTTGTCCGTCCGCAAACTCTTTTTCTTTCGCTTCCCTCTCGCTCTCCCGTGCTTTCTTCGCGATCGCCTTGGTGTCCAGTGGTGGCGGAGCCGGGGCAACCGGGGGCGGGTCGTTTTCGAGCAGCGACGACGGCAGCATGGAAGCCGATTCCACGGCTGTTGTCTGTGGCGGTGTAGTCACGCTTGCATGCGGACGAAGGATTTCCTTCGGATATTCGGGTGCCTTGAACAGCCATTTCGATTTCTTCTCCTTGCTCATAGAGGATGGGGCCTGTGGTGCCAACTGTTGAGGTGGCAACTGTAGCGGCATGATCGCCGTCCCATTCTCCGAAGCCACCATGTTGGCGATCGTCAGTGACGCAGCCGCTGCGGCCGCACGCCTTGAAGTGGGTGCATTCGCGGCAGCGGCGAGGGCGAGCGTCGCAGCATCCAACTCGGGGAAACCGATCGCAGGCGTACGATAGGTTCGGTTGGGTTCGCGATCCGGAAGCGCGATACCGCGACGGCCGCGCGTATTCCGTTTGCGTCTCTTGGTGAGTTCTTTTTCTCTCTCCTTTTCGTTCTTCTCGATCTCGCCGTCGCTGAGGTAGTTGAGGATGGGCGTGAAGGACTGGATCTGGTCCATCGCTCTGGCAGCCGCGGCGAGACTGGGCAAGAAAGACATGCGAAGATCGTCGTCTTGTACGGCCGAGCCGTCGGAGGGGTGGCCCACGAGGAAGAGAGACTTTTGGTACACCTGCACCTGCTCCCGTATGCAGTGTGCAATGGCAGTCCTAGACAGAGGTCAGACATCGCGCTGAAATCGTTCAGATACGCATGCTCACTTAAACTCGCCGCCCAAACCGAGCTCCATGGCATACACTTCGGCAAACTGCTCTGGGGACGCGTCCTGGTTCTCGAGGTCCCACTCGAATTGATCGTCGAGTTTCATCGATCCCACGATGATGTCGAGCTGACGGGTATGCGGTCAACAGCTTTTCAGCGGCGTCGCGACGCGAACCAACCTTGATCAGTATCCGCAAATCCTCATGCACCTTCTGCTCGTCTACCTCGAACTCGTCCACTGTCCGCGGTCTCTCCTTGCCTTTCGTCTCGTCCGCATTCTCGATTTTGGTGGTAATCTTGCGCTTCTTCCGTCGGTTGGTTGTGACGATACGCGTTGGCATCTCCTTCTTTGCGCGTTTCCGCCACGAGTCCCACCACTTGACGGCATCCTCGTCCAGCGTTCCTCGTCCCATGACCACGTCCTCATCTTCGTCTATGTGAGGTGCATCGTCATCGTGCTGGGGTGGAGGCTGTTGAGGACGTTGCACGACCTCTACGTCCGAGTCATCCTGCTCTTCCTCTGCAGTAGGTCCTTCCGACCGGGATAGTTCGATTGTAGGTGGTCTCCAGTCTGTGTCTATGCTAGCAATGTGGGCTTTGAAATCGCTCAGTTGTTCCTGGATCGACTTGGTAATCACGCTGTGATAGGATGGGGCGAGAGCGTAATCCTCCACGAGGGTCTGCGCGAACATTTCTGGTGTGATGACGGGATCTGGAATAAATGATGCTTGAGCGAGGTGGAAAGAAAGAGACAAAGGGACGAACCGTTTAGATTCCAAACAAACGTCTCGCGCATCTTGTGATGCTCCACGTCGAACTCGAGTCGAATTGGGACGAGTTGCTCTGGCCGGTCGGCCAATTCGGGGGGTAACTTTCTCGGTCTAGCGAGCGTTTGGTTATGATGGCCATGTGAAGGAAGGAGATACTGACATGCGAATGCCTTCCCGCCTTGCGCCCTTTTTCCTGGAACTCATGTTGTCGGTACGTGGTGGACGAGGATAGCGAACGTCGAATCGATCTGGCCGTCGATTGCTGGGTGCAAAGTCCCTGTCCCACCAAGCTAGTCGCGCGCCAGGACCAGTGGTGCGTAATTCCTGCAGCATTCTGGCTTGCTTAGCGCGATACACGGTTTCGTATGCCGAGTCACGGGCCATGATGCCTTTGAGGGTGTGTATTTCAGAGGGGGTGAGGTTTTGAACGGGGTCTTCGATCTTGACGGACGGTTTAGACTCGTCCTTTTCAGTTTGTTCGTCGGTAGAAGATTTCTTGTCTTGGTCTGAAGTGGCATCAGTAGTGTCGGACGGCTTTGGTGTGTAGGGGATGTAGGAGATCTTTGTGACGGCGGGGTTGAGAGAGGCTATGTGAGGGGGGAGTTTTTGGCCGGGTGTTGTTCCAGGGATGGGCGGTACGTTAACGGGGGGCGTACGTGCAGGACCAGGTACATCGCCGATTTTTTGGATGGGGCGGTGAGGGGGTTGAACTTGACGCGCTGGGGATGGCTGGGGAGGGGGTTGTGAACTCTGGCGGGGCACAATGGGTGGTACTCCCGGGTTGTCGAGGCTGATGAACGGAGCTGTGGAGTTGGGCGGGAGGCTCTGGGATATGGGATGAGTTTGGTCGGCGAGGGGTGTGAAGAGACTGACTGTTTCGCGCGAGACGGAAGCGGAGGGCTGCATCATGGGTTCTCGATCTGTACGGTGCATGGATTGGGGGAGAACGGGAGGGCCCATGATTGAGCCTGGAGGAGCGCCCATGACGTTTTGGGGACCCAAACCGATGGTGGCCATGTTTGCGGTCGGAACCGGGTTTCCCATTGGACCAGGGCCCATTCCTGGAGGATAACCGACCTGACCGATTCTGGGGGAGTGTTTGGGGGAAGAATGACCGAGAGCAGAGCCAGACCTCGTAGGAGGACGATTCATTGGGATTTGCATTGCATTTGGAGGGTGGTGGGAAGAGGAGGACGAGGGACGGTCTGGTTGGATGTCGTGGGGACGGTCAGGTGTACCGGGTGGGCGGTCCGGTTGACGCGAAAAGGGAGGGCGATATTGCATTCGCATTGGTGAATTGAACTGCTGCTGTTGTAGTAGCTGAGCTGGAGTGAGCGTGAGCGGTGGTTGTTGTTGCTGTGGATGTGACATGAGCTGAGTCGGTGAGACCGTCGGGTATCTCTGATACATTTGTTGCTGTTGCAGGTATTGACCCTGCTGCGACGAGGAAGAAAAGTTCATTGCTCGCCGTCGTCGTCGTCGTCGTTGTCGTCGTCGTTCAGCAAGTCACATCATAACGTGACAAACAGTCACACACTCCTCCTCTATGGGCAACGCACACGCTAGACCACCCGTGTCAAGAGCGACCGACGCGTTCGTCGCCGAGCTCGGTCCAGATATCATATACGAGAAGAGGTGATGGTAGTGGAAAACCTTAGATTTACTAGCTGAACAACACCCCATCAGCATCGGACAGGCTCGCTTCCTCAAGTCAGTAAAGTGTCGACACCCGACCGGTCCAGTCCTCGTCAAGGTATTCATCAAGCACGACCCTGCACTCTCTCTCTCGGCATATCACCGCCAGCACAAGTGTATTCCTTTATCTTCACCTTTACCCCATACTCCCCTGACTACACCCCCGCAGTCACCAGGGACGCCCTACAGGACATCCCAAACGTGTATGGCTATCAGGCCTTTGTAGAGACTGACAGGGCTGCCTATCTCGTCCGTCAGTGGCTCGCGACCAGTCTCTACGATCGCATCAGGTCCGTCTATCGCTTCTACTACACCCTTGCCCGTCCTGACTATCCCCAGTACCCGTCCCTTTCTCTCCCTCGTCGAAAAGAAATGGATCGTATACCAGCTACTCGCAGCACTCGCTCTCGTGCACCTCCAGAACACGCCCCATGGCGATATCAAGTCCACCAACATCCTCGTCACCTCCGCCAACTGGATATATATCACAGACTTTGCTCCCTTCAAACCAACGCGTCTCCCTCTCGATGACCCTTCCGACTTTTCATTCTTCTACGACACGACCGGAAGGCGCACATGCTATCTCGCACCAGAACGTTTCTACGCCGCAGATCAGTCCGTAGACCACCCCGATTCGGACCACCCCGTCACTCAGGCAATGGATGTATTCAGCGCTGGCTGTGTCATCGCTGAAATATTCCTCGAGGGCGCTCCCCTCTTCTCTCTCAGCCAGCTCTTCAAGTATCGCCAGGGCGAGTACGCCGTAGACGCTCAGCTCGCCGCGATCGAGGACAACGGCATCCGTGTACGTGTGCTCTCCCTCTCCATTTCACACCCTGACAGTGCACCCAAGACCATGGTTCACCAAATGATCTCACTCGACCCCACTTCTCGCCCCACCTTTGACGTAGCCCTCGCTAGTGCAAGAGGTCACATCTTGCCCGGATCCTTCTATGCTTTCCTCCACGAATACGTCGCATCCATCAATGAACGCGCCACTCAGCCCCTTCCCTCCTCTATAGCCACCCTCAAGGGCAAGAGCTCCGCTACAAACATCCCAGTCACAGGTGAGGCCCTCCCAAGCGATAGCGACCACCGCATAGACAGAATCTGGGACGACTTTGCCTCCGTCGAACCCTACCTCCTCCCACAACAAGATCCCAACACAGATGTCAGGATTGACTATCAGACAGCCCTCTCTTCCTCTGTCAAGCTACACCAGGTCCGCTCCCTCCTTTCGTTTATACGGACACTGACGACTACCCCAGGACGTATTCCCCGTCGCACTCCAAATTCCATCCTACACCTCCTCACACCGTCCCACCCCCGCAGAAGACGGCCCCGCCCTTGTCCTCCTCTCACTCGTACTGGCAAACATCCGAAACTGCTCGCTTCCTTCGTCCCGTATTCGCGCACTCGATATCCTCCTCGCACTCTGCGCCCACCTCACCGACGAATCCAAGTTGGATCGTGCAGTCCCATATGTCGTGGAACTCTTGCGCGACCAGGTTACCCTCGTGCGAGCAGCCGCCATCAGAACCCTCATGCAAATCGTTGGTCCTGCTTTGCCCTTCGACTTCCGCTTGCTTACTTTGCGCAGTTGATAAAGGTGACGGTGATCACTCCTTCAAATGTTTCCATTTTCCCCGAATACATCATCCCAAACGTCCGTTATCTCATCCAAGATGCCGATGTCTTCGTGCGTGCAACATATGCTCAGTGTATGGCTCCCCTCGCCGACACCGCCCTACGGTATCTCGAGATGGGTCAGGCACTCAAAGCCCACGGTGTCGCTCCTGGAACGAACAACAACAAGCAGGAATACGATCAAGTCCACTTTGAGGTATGTCGCGTGTGCTCTCCCACATATATTTCGCTTACTCACCTCTCCTAGGTATCCTATGACGTGTCCCTGTACGACTTGCACTTGTCCATCCAAGAGCAACTCGCCGCACTCCTCATGGACCCCTCCCCCGTCGTCAAACGCGCCGTGTTGCACAACATTAGCGCGCTCTGCATTTTTTTGGGTCGGCAAAAGACCAACGACGTCATTCTCAGCCACATGATCACCTATCTGAACGACAGAGACTGGTTGCTCCGACAGGCATTCTTTGAGAGCATCGTCGACGTCGCTGCCTGTGCGGGAGGACGCAGTCTGGAAGAGTACATTTTGCCATTGATGATACAGGCACTCTCTGGCGAGTCTACCCCTCCATATCAGCAAGTCGTAACGTACTGAACAACGCAGATGTCGAGGAGAGCGTCGTCGCGCGAGTCTTGTCCGCCCTCACTAGTCTATGTGAACTCGGACTCTTTCAAAAGATGCGCATATGGGAACTCATGAGTGCGACGCTGTGTTTCTTCTACCACCCTAACATATGGATACGACAAGGTGAGTTGCGTCGGTTAGGGTCTGCATTGCGCGTTGATGAACACGCTCAATCAGGCGCAGCTGCTTTCATCGCCTCGGCAGCGAAACATCTTCAGCAGAGCGACGTGTGGTGCATCCTATATCCCTCTTTGCGCCATCTATTACGTTGTGACCTGAGAGAAATCGACGAGCAAAGCCTGCTGGCGACTATGAAGCCACCGGTACGTGCCACGAGTCTGGCAGGTCGACGAACTTGACATTGTCTTATAGTTGCCCCGTCCCGTCTTCGACGGTGCGATTCAGTGGGCCATGAAAGCGGATCGGACGACGTTTTGGAAAAGCCAACGAAGGCCCGTCACCAAGATCGAGTCGCCGCGGGAAAGCATCGTTTCTATGCGCAAGATGGGAAACACCCCCATGCAGAACAGAACAGAGGAGTCAGTATTTTGTTAAATCTCCATTGGACCACTTTTCATCCCAAACAGGGACGATGCGCAATGGTCGAAATTGCAGAATCTGGGTATGACCCCAGCTGACGAAGCAAAGATTGTCGCGATGCGCGACTACGTTCTTAAACTCGCCAATAACGCGTCGAGGTGAGTTCCAAACCGCCTTTTTAGCATTGTTGCTCATTCGAACACTAGCTTTGCTTCCCGCTTGCGACTGGAACCTGACTATGACAAGATTGTCCGCACGACGGGGGACGTTGAACTCCAGAAACTCTCCGTCGTCCCTCAGACTGTCTTTCTCAAAACGCGTTCAACTACCGATCTCTCTCATTCCTCCCGCCGCTCAAGTGACATGCTCGTCCGCCTTGGTACTCCACGGATGAGTCGAGCTGCCAGCGTCGATCCGACTCCGAGCACGCCCGCGTTCGACGAGTTGCGGCGACGACTCGGTACTGTGAACCGTTCTGGTTCGTCTCTCAATCTCGCTGTCGCAGCCCGTGAACGCGCGGGTCAGGTTGCGGCACAATCGCAGCTTGCGGGGAATACCACTTCGGGGCTGAACCCGCCGCCCGCTCACGATCGGCCGAGCAGTCCTACCGACTCGGTCGTGTCGACGACGAACTCGTTGGCGCTCCGTGTGCCGCACAGACTCCAGGTTGGGAGCACGGACGGACAAAAGGCAGCGCCTGCTGTCGGGTCATCGATCACGAACGCCGTTGGGGTTCTCGAAGCGCCGTCGCGTATTCGCCCAGATGGTTCTCCAGAGCGTTCGGGGAGATCGTCCCCGACGTCGTCCGCCCCTCCCGCTCGTCAAACCTTTCGATCGCGCGTCACGTCTCTCCAGCCCATCTCTGCCTACGGTATGAGCCCACTTTTCATTTCCGATCGGATCACTTATGCACGGGTTCATACACAGATGGCCAAGAAGTGGGCATCAACAATCTGCTCGAAAACCTCTGTCTGGACAACAACCGCGAGTTACAGCATGACTTTGGCCCTCGGGTGCACGACGGGCCGATTCGTCGGCGGAACACCACCCGGCAGAGTTTCCTCCCGCGGGACAATGGTCATCGACGGATCGAAGCCACGCTCGTGGCGCATCTCCACTCCCACACGGATTGCATCACCGGGCTGGCCGTCGCGCCGGATCATACGTTCTTCGTGTCCGCGTCTGACGACGGGAGCGTCAAGGTATGGGACACGACGCGGTTAGAGAGGAGCGTGACGAGCAAGCCGCGACATACATACACGCAGCATCACGCGCGCGTCAAGAGCCTGTGTATCATCGAGGGCGTGCACTGTTTTGCGAGCGCGGCGGAGGACGGGAGCGTGCACGTTGTGAGGGTGCATGTGCACCCGTCGGGTCCGTTGCCCAAGTACGGTAAGCTGTCGGTCATACGGGAACACAGGGTCGAGTCACCTGGAGAATACGTCACTTGTATGTCTCATTTCAATGCCGGTACGTCGCTTTTTTTCCTGTTCGATGCATGCTGAGCGACGAGTGTCAGACGGAGCGTCGAACTTGGTCTACGCGACCACGCATTCGGTCATCGTCACGCTGGATCTGCGGACGATGCGCGTGTTGCAGCAGTTGGAGAATCCTCGCCACTTTGGATCGATCACGTGTATGTGTATGGACCGAAAACGGACGTGGATTCTGGTGGGTACGTCGTCGGGGGTGCTCTCGCTCTGGGACAAGCGATTCGGGCTGCTTCTCAAGAGCTGGCAAGTGGGTCGGTCTGGTGCTGGTCGAACGGCGCGTGTCCATCAATGTGCCGTGCATCCGGCCAAAGGCAAGGGACGGTGGGTGATGGTCGCTGTAGAGACGTGGAAGGGTAGCCCGGAACTGACGCCAACGACGTTGATCGAGGTGTGGGACGTTGAGAAGACGGTATTGGTGGAGAGCTTCGTGACGCGGACGACGACAACGGCATCTGAACCTATGCCGGAGCCAGAGGAGCAAACGGGCGTGGATGCGGAGGGGAGTCCGGCCTCGGCGATTGCTGCGCTGGTGAACTCTCGTTACCCGGGAGGCTCGGCGTACGTGAGCGGTGGTGGGTATTCGCGGCGAGACAGGGTATCTTCGCAAAGCATGCAGCGGGACGAGACGCTATCGGCACCGTCGCCTGACGTGCGTGCGATGCTGGTCGGGTTGGATTTCGGGGGTCATTCTGGGGTGCACCGGTCTGAGATTGTGGATCTGTCTGCGGATGTGCCGAGTTCGAGTCGGAATCGGGGGTTTGTAGTGAGTGGGTCCGAGGATCGGCGGGTGCGGTTGTGGGATGTGAGCAAGGTAGAGAGGACGTCGGTGTTGGTGAGCGAGGAGCACGAGTATGAGCGGCCTAGCTATAGGTGCGTTTTGGGGTTTTTGGCGTGCGCCCGAGTGCTGACTTGACCAGTACGGTTCGGTCATCCAACGGTGCAATGACGAGTTACGTGGAGACGTGGGTGCAGTCTCCGAGCACTGCGAGCCAGAGCAACCGTGCTCCGCAACGAATGTCGATGATCACGCATCACCAACAGAATTTGCTCAAGTCGCATCAGGATGTGATTACGGCGCTTGCGTGCATCGACGCGCCGTTTCGAGGTGGGATCGTGAGCGGGGACCGGTCGGGCGTGCTCAAGGTGTGGAGGGTCGGGAGTGGCGAATAGAAATATTACGTAATGTAATTGATAGGTCCAAAAAAAGATTTTACAAGTTATCGAGTCAGAAACTCGGAGCGGATGATTCGATTGCTCGCTCGACACAGCAGCTGGAGGTCCATTCGTGTCCTACTACGCCATCATCCGATCCATCGTACGTCCATTTTACAGCGACAACAACACAACTACGCGCGTACAATGTCATCCGCCGACGTCGCATCGTCCTCTGCTGCAATCCCGAACGGTGATGAAGGGAAGAAGCAGCAAGTAAAGGAGAAGAAGAAGGAAAAGGTTCAGAGCGCCGTATCGCAATACCCACTTGAGGTGACTCTTTTTCTTTTTTCTCATCTTCTACTCATTGCTCATGACGCGATGCGATGCATGGACCCCATTCTATGATGACGATGACGATGCGTGATACTGATGCCGATCGACGATGGACGACGACAATGATGACACGCACGCACAGCTCCAACCGCCGCCCGAGTACATCGATCGTCGGATTCAAATGTTTGACAGGCTGCACGCCGAGTACGAGGAGTTCGTCAAGGGTATGTCTCCTTCTGTTCGTCGCACGTACACCCCACCGACATTTCGCGCCTACGCAGCGCAGCCGAGGGAACCGATCATCGTCACAATGCCAGACGGTTCTGAACGCAAGGGAATGAGTTGGGAGACGAGTCCGATGGACGTTGCCAAGGAGGTGTCCAAGAGTCTCTCGGAGCGGGTCGTCATCGCCAAGGTGGGCGTGTTTGCTTAGTTCTCGTCCTTTTTTAAAAAAAAAGAAAATGATGGTCAGGTGAACGACGTCCTCTGGGATCTCGAACGACCGCTCGAAGGGTCGTGCAAGCTGGAGTTGCTGACCTTTGACGATGAGGAAGGTAGGTGCGCGTTTTTTTTGTTCTTTGGCGGAGACTAACGACAGGCAGGCAAACGCGTCTTTTGGCATTCGTCGGCGCACGTATTGGGAGAGGCTGCGGAGAGGCATTATGGATGCCACCTGTGCATCGGACCGCCAACGGACGACGGTTTCTTTTACGAGATGGCCATCAAAGAGAGGTACGTCGTCTGGCATGACACTTCTTTTGTCGAGTTGAGTCGCGGCTGTCAGAGTCGTCACGAACGCAGACTACCCTGCACTAGAGAAGATCGCCGAGAGTGCCGTCAAGGACAAGCAAAAGTTTGAGCGACTGCTCGTCTCCAAGGAAAACCTGCTGGAGATGTTTTCCGTATGTCGAACGAACACCACACTGGTATCGCGCACGAACGCTAATCGATCCGGACACAACAGTATAACGTGTACAAGAAATACCTCATCGAGACCAAGATTCCCGATGGTTCCTCCACCACTGTTTACCGTTGCGGGCCAATGGTCGATCTGTGTGTTGGACCTCACGTTCCGCATACCGGCAAGATCAAGGCGTTCATGGTTACCAAGGTCGGTCGAGGGCTACGATTTGACGATTTGGTGGAGATCGATCTCTCTTTTTGTAGAACTCTGCGTCCTACTTTTTGGGGGACGCAAAGAACGATTCGTTGCAGCGCGTCTACGGGATCTCCTTCCCGGACAAGAAGCAAATGACGGAATACAAGGCATTCTTGGCGGAGGCTGCAAAGCGTGATCACCGTAAAATTGGCAGGGTAAAGTCCCCTACCGCAAGACCTGAACTGCAGATATAATGTTGACCCCGCATTTCAGGAACAAGAGCTGTTCTTTTTCAATGATCTCAGTCCGGGGAGTTGCTTCTTTTTACCCCATGGCACTCGGATCTACAACACGCTGCTTGAGTTGATGAGGGTACGCACCAGATGATCTCCACACCGGTTACGATCTGAGAGTCCGATGTAGTCAGAGTATGGAAAGCGTGGTTATCAAGAAGGTGAGCGCAACTCCATGGCTGCTCCGCAGCTGATGAGTCTGACATCATAGCAAGTCATCTCGCCCAATATGTACAACTCGAAGCTGTGGGAAACGTCAGGTCATTGGCAAAACTACAAGGATGACATGTTCATGCTCAACATCGAGAAGGAGACGTGGGCACTGAAGCCGATGAACTGCCCTGGTCACTGCCTCATCTTTGACGCCCGGGACCGGAGTTACAAAGAGTTACCGATCCGGATGGCAGAATTCGGTATTGTGCACAGGAACGAGGCATCGGGTGCACTGACTGGTCTGACCCGCGTCCGACGCTTCATGCAAGACGATACGCATGTGTTTTGCATGCCGTCACAGGTCAGAACGTCGGATTACAGTTTGTCCGATTGACGCACGCGCAGCATCTTAGCTAACGTTCCCGGTTACAGATTTCGTCTGAGATCGAGGCGTTGTTTGATTTCATGCAACATGTGTATGGCTTGTTCAATTTCGAGTTTAGAATGGAACTATCGACGCGTCCCGAGAACCATCTCGGCGCCATTGAGACCTGGGACATGGCTGAATCTGTCAGTTGCTTCTCCCTAGTAGGACGAAAGTCACGTGCTGACTGCAGCACCCGTACAGCAACTCAAAGACGCCCTCGAGAAGCAGTATCCTGGAAAATGGTCAATCAATCCAGGGGACGGCGCATTCTATGGTCCGAAGATCGATATTTACATCAAAGACGCGCTGCGTAGATCCTTCCAGTGTGCGACCATCCAGCTCGACTTCCAACTCCCGGAACGGTTCAACCTCAAGTACCGTTCCGCGGACGAGACGGTCAATCCTGACAAGCCCCCCTCGCGTCCGGTGATGATTCATCGCGCTATCCTGGGAAGTCTCGAACGCTTCATCGCCATCATTACGGAGCATTTTGGTGGGAAATGGTACCGTATTCTTATTGCTGCGCGTCTTGGGAACGTCTGGAACTAAGACGTTTGGGAATGCACAGGCCGTTTTGGCTGTCCCCTCGCCAAGTGCTCGTCATCCCGGTCGCCGTGCCCTATGTGAGTCGAGCGTCCATTCTTGTTCATCCCGTCTTCCTGAGCTTGTAAACAGAAAGAGTACGCGCAAGAGATTGCCGATAAGCTATCCGCACAGGGTTTGTTTGCAGATGTCGACAACGGTGCAGATACCCTTCCTAAAAAGATTCGCAATGGAGAACTTGCGCAATACAATTTCCTTTTGGGTACGTTGCGACATGTCGCAGTATCGGATTTCTGACGCGCCCCTTTCTTTCTCCAGTCGTGGGTCAAGAAGAGCTCGAAAACCGATCAGTCAATGTCCGAAATCGGGATGACCAAGGCACGAAGTCAAAGGGAGAGATGGCGCCGTTGGACGAGATCATTTCCAAGTTGGTCGCATTGAAGCAGTCACGAAGGATCGAGAACAAGCTTGATTGAGATTCAGAGGTTTAGATTGTAACATAATAGACGATGGTTAGAAGATGAACGGGTTTTGGAGGTTGTGTCATCCACTTGAATCATCTACGTCGGCGCTGCTGCTCGGAAAGGTTCTGCTCGTGGTTGTCTTCCTAAAATCGATTACCAGCGACTCATCACACACTGTTGGCCATTTAAATTTGGCTCAAGGAATACTCTGTCTGTTTTTATGACTGTTACCGGACTACACTAACCGGTTACTTTCACTGAGCAATCCCGCGCCAAGCCTAAGCTCATCCTCCAACTTAGCCAAGAGTGCTGCTTTCAACTTCCACGCTAAATTCAGGCCCGCGGCCGCCCAGAACAACGGTCACCAGAATATTCGTTTTGCTGTGGACATGGCCCCTGAGGCGATTTAAGCGCTGTCCCGCCGCCATCAGAAATCAGAAAGGAAGAAGTATTCCTGATCGACATGTATTTGTATCACTGCGGTATGGCTTACCCAAGGTTCGATCAATGATCCCCGTCAAGGAACGTGGGACGAGGGAGAGTAAAGTTTGATCCGCCATCGAGGTGAGAGTTGTGATGAGTCAGTTGCAAGTCTCGCTGAGGTGATCCCCGGGCTCCGATGTGTCATTTATGATGAGGTAATGGAACTCGGAATAAGCTGCCTAAGCAATTAGTTAATGTCCGAGTCTACGTTGCTGGGGCGCCGGTGGTCAATTAGTAGCTGTGTTAGGAATTTCGAGGGATAAGAAACATGCGTGCCGAGACTCTGCGAAGACTGCGGACGCGTGAATTAAGAGGCGTCCTTGACGGCGAGACGCGGTCCGACTTACCTAACTTACAGTGATTGCAGTGTACAACCCTGGGGCCTGGATCGGTACGGCACAGGATTCTGGCCCGTTCAGCGCCACAAGGAAATTGAGCGAACCCGGAGAACAAGTCTCCGTCGATCTCCACGCTTTCCGGTACCCCGAGCCTCTCATCGCCACCCGGCTTAAGGTTATCAGGCACGGGCCTTGGCAATGACCAGCGACTGCGAACGCCCAACGGTGCTGCGCGTTCGAGTCTTGGCGAAGTTGAAGGGATGCATGCACAGGTCTATTATCTAGCTCCACGTACCAATGCTGATCGCTCCGGCCACCGTGGAGTCCTATGTGAATCAAGGGTTCATTCTTGTATAGATATATCATCCATTTCGGGGCGCTCGTGGTATACAGGAAGAGCATGCAGGAGAGATCGCCGATCGATGAGCCAAGTTGTGGGTATTTGCAACGGTACTCGGGATTTTACGGATCTCGAGCACTTTGCTTTCTTGGCAATTCCATCGATTTGGGTCGGATGGTCACGGAATCGATGGTTTAGGCACGATCATACAAAAGCGAATATTCGATATTCAACTGTGGGCTCGGGATAGAACGGCGCTGGCCAAGTGCCCGAACCGAACGGCGGGCTAATGACACTTCGTAGTAGTACTACAGTAGTCGATTCCGATTTTGCTATCTTACCAGGCACCGGTGACGAGAGATGACGCCACCATGCCAAGACCTCGCGAAAGAGAGGGGAGAAATAAAGAAAGAACGTGACAGAATCTCTTTTCATGCGGTGATGCCGCCCATAAACTGGTTGCGCTATCATCGGACGTGTTGGTACGATCCAACGATCCAAGGAAGAGTACACGCACCAAGGCTTGAATGGCATCTCGTTCGGTCGGAGGCAGTCCATTGATTTGATCTGGCGTCAAACTCAGCACCTGAAGCAACATTTGCTGGAGAGTACAATCGAAGTTACGGAATGGTCATCTGAGGGACTTATGGATCCAACTCACGCGCTGCGTAGGATCTATGTTGAGATCGGGCACCGAACTGGGGGGCGCCTGAGAGGGCGGCACAGGTTGCGGAGGTGGGGGTGGTCGATAATAAGCGTGTTGTGGGGGCATATGTTGGGGCTGTTGGTACATGCTCTGACCAGACGGTGGTGCGACCGACAGCTGCGGCGCTAGCACTGGTGGTGTCGGGTGCAGAGGCGGAGGCTGTTGATACGTCGGCATTTGAGGCGGGGGAGGCTGCGGTGGTCCCGAGGATGGATTACTACCAACGGTCGCTTGCAACATACGCTACGGACGGTAGTTGAAAAATGATGCCTTTCATTGAACGGATCGGCAATCGCACGCCGATACTGTGTACATACCTGGAGAACCGACTGATCCACAATCTTGTTTAATAGCAACGCTTGGAAGAGCGCATATGCATACTGCGGATGTGCGATCAACAATGCTCGCGCTTGCTCAGGGTGCGTGATCACAAATGCCTAAAGGGAAAAAAAGGAGGACATCCAGCGTGGCCAGGGTGTCATTCGCAAGGCTGTTCGGACACGTTTCTGGGAATCGCTGCACACCTTCATTTGTGCCAGCACTTCCACTAATTGAACTGGATTCATCGTGGCGAGTGTCTGACTGATGCAATCTAATGCAGTAGACCCAGGGGGTATAGGAACACCGGAGGGCAGGGCTGAGAGAAAGGCGGCGGCGTCTTGAGACTTTGGATCTCTATGATGGTCGAAAGGGTCTCTGTCGCGATCACGGTCGCGGTCTCTGTCTCGACGATCACGCCAATGCCCTCTCGGATCACTACCGTCTAGTAATTCTCCTCGCACTGTAGTCTTGCCTTCAAGGAAAGGATCTGAGTCTGCCAAGTCAATTCGCAAAGGGCGGCCGCCAACGTCGACGTTGTTCAAGTTTCGCACAGCAGAAAGAGCGGTTTCATGATCTTGGGGGCGGGGGACACGAACGGGAAAAGCACACGAGCAGAAACGATTGAAGCAGAGGGGATGTTTTTGGTGATGTTGAGGGGGACGAATCAGAACGAGTCAGACAAGTGTTAAAATCTAGGAGACGGGATGGATTGGATGTACCAGCAAATTCACAAAAGCCGTAACCTCTAGGTTTTCCGGTTTCCCTGTCGAAAACAAGCCTGAAGGGAATCAGAATTAGAATATAAGGGAAACGCAAGCCACACCTGAAGCCAACGACATGGCCAACAGATTTGAAGACGTCAATCAATTGCTCCTGTGGGGGTACTTAGGACACGAAGGGACAAACAGAAAGGAAAGAAAACACGTTCCTCGCCCATATTGTAGGGCACATTTCCCACTATATGACATGAAGGTGAGACTCAAACGAAAACGACAAATCAGAGCGACCCACCAAAGACGACTTTACTCATACTGGGCTACTGCGATGTCGTTTCTTTCAAGCAGGAAAAACTTGTCTCTTTTCGATATGGCACTTGTGACAGGTCACGTGATGCTATTACTGTAATGTGACTACATTTTAGTCACATTCGGCCGACCTCACTCACCCGACCAAATTTCCGGGAATTTCTCCACCACTCTCGTACAATCCCGCTTGCTTTCTCATCTTCCCTCCCTTCGTGACCGAATCCCCTGCGGGTGCATTCGGATGGATGATGAAGCCGTATGTCACATCTGTGCTGGCTTCTAGGAGTTTAATTGCTGTGAACTGGCTGTGACTCAGTCTCGGTCGGGTCCAGATCTGACCTGTCCGATGAGTCGCAGCGGCGGCTGCACAGCCTGGCGGCCAACCCCGGCATTTGCTAGTTCCACATTTCTGATTGCGTAAGCAATGCCTGACTCAATGGACCATATATATAGCGCTTTGAACTGACCCGAATCGAACAAACCATCTAATACCCTTCTCTGTGGAGCTCTCTGAATCCTTCTCATGACTGTCGCAGCGACCCCACTAATTAATCGCAAATTATTCAAACTGTCTTCCCAACCTAGTCAAGAAGATCGCTTTCGAGCCTTGGACCGCGCCTTGGCTCGGAGATACGTCTTTCACATTTTGCGAGAGCAAAATATTGCATTGGAAAGGAGGGTACAACAAGGTAGTCTCGTCTACAGACCTAGGTGTGTGCGCTGACGTAACCTTCCGTTCGGCCAGCTCGCTAACAATTCTACAGGCTTGAGATATGCGATGATCCATCATCTTCTCGCATAACTGCTACGCTCGAGCTTCCTGGTGTCAAGTCAGAGGAAGTCAGAGTACATCTCGACCAAAATGACGCTCTTCTCATCTCCGGCGACCGACGACCAAGGATATCCTCGGAGCACGGAAGCGATATGAAGTATCCCACAAAGGAAATTAAGTACGGCCACTTTGAGCGTATACTCCGCGTTCCAAAGGGTACTATGGTGAGCCTGCTTCCAGCCTCCCCCGTCACGGGGTCTTACCACCATTTTCACAGATGAGCACCATATCAGCGGCCATGAACGACGGTCTTCTGGTCATTTCATGGCCTAAGTTACCCCCTGGAGCCACAGCATCCAGCAATGACTCCACTACTGCTGCCACGCAATCTTAATCTTATGCTTCTCAAATAGGTGTTACTAATTCTACTGTATGCTATGCTATTTGGTACTATACGAATTCTCTGTCACGCAGTGGATAGGACTTTCTCAACTTGGTCATTGGTGTATTTTTGTTAGTTTCTCTTTATGTGATAAGCTCCACTTGCTGTAATCTTACCATCTTGATCGTTTGACAACTTTACAGTTGTCGGAACAACTCAGGCTGCTTCCACTAGACATAGGAGCGTGCCCAACTGACTCATGCTCTGCAGTGAGTTCCTTTTCCAATGATATACATAGTACGCCTCGATGACCATCGTTCAAGAACCGAGCATCTTGAGTACCATGCAGTGGACCCTTGCCCAGTGTGAGTCACATATTCAGAATGACTCTCTGTGGTGTCAGATGTTCGGATTTCCGGCCACTACTAGAATGCAGCAGCACTCGTAGTGCCGCAATGTGATTCAATTGAATCCACGCTGACGCGTTCGTTCGGCATCACTGCAAATATTAATGGTGAGTGTTTTTCGGCTCCGTCGAACCCACATAGGAACTGCAGAGGGTGAGTCACACGAGTATCATAGGGCGATGACCACTGGCCACCTGCTCTCATGCTAAGCGGAGGGCGGAGATCAACATGAACATCCACCTGTGTCTAACTCTCCTCAGACCAGCATACGTCCTGTTTTCTGCCGCACCACCTACCACAACACTCCCGCTTCTGGGTGTTGTAGTACAGGTATGTCTGAGGGGCCAATTACTGCCACATGCTGGTGCGATGCGATTGGCCCTGGTTAAATAAGACAGCTGGTTACAGTAAGGTGCGTGTGTCAGTGGTTACTGGTACCACGCCACTATCACTAGTCCCGTTGTGATTGGCCAGCTGCAACCGTTGACCAGTGAGTCATTTTCCGTTTAGGGGACACAATGCCGGGATTCCACCGTTGGCAGGAAATGAATAACAAAAAATCTCAGCAACCAGCACAGGAGCCCCTATAATAACTTGCCAGCAATGAGGGGGTGATAGTACACGGATTGACTGCCGTGCACACTGCAGAGTTTTCAGAAAACAGGAGACAGTGGGCAGCAGGGAAAGTTGCATAGCCCGTTCCTGTCAGTGGTATGTCAGCATGGGATCCTGGGCTCTCATGCTCTTGCCAGGGCGACTCATAAAGTTCCCTTGGGCAGCGGTATCCTGTGTTTACAGTCGGCGCGCCGATACTTGATAACGCCGTCCCATGGCTATCAAATCAATGCCACGGCCTGCATCCGAGTCTGTGTTTGGCGAAAGTGGCTGATGGGCGCATGAATTGCGACAGCATCAGAGTACGCATTCATATGGTTTGATACTGCTGTATCTCGGCGGAAGAGATTCTAAAGATCCATTGTATCATTGGCGCCATGGAACCACTGGACAGCGGAGCCACCTACCACACTTCCCGGGCCGTTGTTCACGGCTGATTGGGGCGCCAATTTACCGGGCCGATCAACTCGTTTTGGCGCTTGCAGTTGGCTATGGGCGTCTAATATCGAACTCATCGTTCCAGAGCTCTGATACTCCGAGTCTCAGGGAATCCGGGCGATATATTTGATTGGTACAATAACGACATTGGTGCTGCCAGTGAAACCAGCTAATTCCTTGGTTGCCACAGACACACAACGAGTCGACTGGCGGTCAGTTTGTCCCTCCGACGTAAAGCCAGACCTGAGTACTGAGTTCAACTCGAGCAGTAAGTATAGAACTCATTTAAAATAGACCGGTCGTCACCTTTCTCTCTTGAGGCCCACCATCATGCTGATCCGGCTCCACCGGCCCTTCACTGGTTGAGGTATTAAAAAAATCTTTTCAAGCTGTATGCAGAGTTGTACTCGGGCTGGTGGAGCCTTTGGCGTTGTGACTCATACTCCTGGATACAGAAACCTCGGAGTATGTATTATGAGTCGTGTCTGGTTTGCGTCTGGTAATCAGCCTGCAGGCTCACACGTGTGCATGATGTCACGGTGGAGTTTTCCCAAAAACGTGCTGGCCCGAGTCAACCTGCAAAGGTTCCGAGGTCAGCACGTATGAAACGGATACATACCCAACTTGGAAAAAAAAATAGGCGAGCGTACATTCAATAATTTACTCAAGTAGGCAGCATGCTCGACAACCTGAGAGGGGGACCCCCCGGGGACCTTCACGCCGAAGCCGATGCTCGGATTCCAGGCTCCTCGAAAAATATATGAGGTTCGAGATTCTAGCAATGCCATAGCGCTTAGGGTTGTAAGCGAAGGTGCCTACTACATAGGGTCCTTTTTTCTCAGCCTCACCGCCGAGATAATCGGGGCCCGAGTTGATTTGGGATAACAGGGTCGACTTCAGGATTCAAAGCTTCGGAGATGCGGTGTACTGAATTCAAAGAATCCGCGTATCATTCAACCGACTCGGTATCACTGTATGCACGGACCCGACCCGAGCGTGCAGCCGAACGTAATCAAAGGCGCTCCGCGGGCCTGGACTTGTAGAATCAGAGATCGCTTGGGGCCAAAATACGAACACGATGCATGATCCCTGACTTGGGGCCCGCTTCGCATGACTCACGAGTTTGCACAGATGGAATCTTGCCACCTGCTTGATCGTACCGAAAGAATTGACCAATAATTTATTTCCTCATGTCGATAATCGGTACAGAATCGTGATGGCGCGTAAAGGAGTATGGAAGTATATGGTCGCACGTGGTAGACATCCAGATTGCAGCCGCCATTCGGTGTACTTCGTGTGCTGGAGGATGACTAATGTGGGGCCCTACCAATCAAACCAGCTGACTCGATGTTCGTCGTTGGTGGTACATCGACATAAAGATAATCGGTGGTAACCGCGCGGTACCCTTCATCATGCCCAGCTATTTTAGCTAGCGGTGGGTGTATAACGGGGACAGGAAGGGCTTGCATGTACTTGCTAGAGGATGCGGAGGACGGTCCCGGACGAGGCGTGTTCGACGTTGGATACCGGGTAGGAACACTGGACATATCCACGAACGTTCCATGGCTATTGCTAGCTTCCCGGTGATATTGTGAATTGCGTCCTTTCCCTGACTCGCCCTGGGGAGTTTCATGTCGAGCCAACGTTGCTTCCTGACGCAAGCGCAACAGGATAGGCTAGAAGGACAGATTAGTCATCGCTGAAGAATATCCAGGAGTTCAAGATGTGCACCAAGGCTATTCGTGCTCGAACGCTCGTTTGTGCTGCTTTGCGGAAGAGCTCGCATGCGAGATCGAGTTGTTCGAATGGTTCCGGCTCGAGATTAACCGATAACTGCCTCATAGCAACAGTAGCAATGATGACCTTTTATGAACACGGATCAGAGGACGGATAAACCATAATAAAACCCCGCGAACCGCAGCTAGGAATGCGAACGTCCAAAACCGCCAAATTCGAGCGCACAGCACTGGCTGACGTGCAACCTGCTCCCGACTCGTACGAAGGACCTCGGTTGCACTTTGATAAGCACTGAGGACCGATTGACGGAGTGGACTTCTCAAAGGATCCCAGGGGAATTCAGTCAAAGCTTGAGCAAAGAAACCACGATGGAGGAAGAGCAATGCTATTTTGATATGATATTATTGGTTGCCTCCAATCACAGAAAACAAAGTCGACTCACTGAGCTCTCGCAATTGACTTCTCACAAAACCTTGCATTTGATCTGACATGTGCTTGTCACTCAATGCTTGCGGCACCGAAAATGCGCGAATCTTGCAATCCAGCTCGAGAATTCTATCATAACTAGGAGGACGGGCGCTCTGGGTAGCCTCCATCACTGGAGCCAAACATTCCGAGGTAAAATGAAAGCTCCAAGTTCCGACTTTGTGGAGGAATTGAGGCTGGGGCTTTTCGGAATGGGAACATGACTCACAGCCTATCGGAATCTCACCTATTTGATAGAAATTCTCCTCTTCTTCGGTTGGTATGCGACAGTGAATCGAAGAAGGTATTATCACTGGTGGTTGTCCAGCGATCACACTCTGGAGTTACCTCATCAGCCACGGGTCAAGGCTAGAGTAATTTACACCACTCACTTGCCATAACGTCGCGCTTACGAGATTCCTACCGACATCGTCATGGAAGGGTAATTAAGCTCAACATGGAGCTCAACAGAATGACTACGCACCAGAAGTAAGTTCGTCGTTCGTATGCTTCCCTGTCCGTTATTTTCCATACTGATGGATCGTGATCTGTAAGATGGATCAGTATTCCACTCAGGCGATGAATAATAATAAAGCATGGCGCACGAAAGCCTATCTGATGCCTTTTGTGAGTCTCGAGTAAGTGATGGTAAGAGGCCCATACCTGAAGGGCGACGTGGCCAGCGAGGTCCAACAAAGAACAAGAATTTCGCAGCTTGCTTTCAATGCCACACATGGCGTTATATATACTGGTAAGATTCAATACTTTGATTGTCACCACAGAGCGCTGTGTGAAGACCGGTTGCAAGCAGAGAGCTGCTCGAGACAATATATGGTAGTGCTGTCCGTCTATATTGTATGGTGGAAGGAAGGGATCCAAGAGTGCTCCAATTGCAAATACGATGAAAAGCAGAGCGATATCATGCGGTCCATGGGACCTCGGTGGTGTTGGCATCTGCATGCTAGCATCTTTATAGATTGTAGGTATCAATTCACCGAAGACAGTTTGCCGCGATACTATGCTGAACATCCAGGACGTGGACTCCAGGAAGGTCTCACATAAAGCCCTTGCACGAGGAAGCGGTGGTAGATAGGATTCGATCAAATCTTGCACGGGCTTCGTAGGAATTCCAGTCGGTGTAAAAGGGAATGCCGTGTAGAATGCGTTGATTACCGGGGGTAGGTAGGAGGAATCGACCTCCTCCGCATGGTCAACCGGAAAAGCTGTCTCTGACATGAATGCTTTTGCTTGCTGCCAGTACAAAAGGTCAACAGACAAAGACATGGGTTCGGACACAACCACGCACGAGAAGAAGGCTCTGAATAATGTCAAAACTTTCCATGAGATATCAAACCTGAATTTCATCACCGTACCTCTGGGTTATGATCATGATCAGATGGATCAGATGGTGGACCTTCGTCAAGGTATAGAGAACCAAGAGCATCAACAAGGCCAAACTTCATGAACTCGCTGTCCATGTTCGGGTCATGATTGACTTCGGGTGTCCATTTCCGCCCTCTATTTTGCCAGGTCTCGTTCGGTGTTGGATATGACTTACGAGACGCAGGACCCTGGATGATGGCTAATGCGTCTTCGAGCGAACGCATCCGTTCTTCCATCTTCACGATTTTTCGGCGAAGGTATGCTTCGGCTACATCAACAAAACTACCAGGCGGGCGGAGAATGAATAAAAACAGGGGACGTGCAAACACAACACACCGACTGCCCTCGCCAGGTGGCATCGTGCCTAAAAATTTTGAGAGTCGGATACTATAAACTGTGCTGCATCGAAAAGACGTACTATTGGGACACAAGATCTCACAGCCCCTTTTGATGCACGTCGAACAGGGTACTACACGATGCAATCAGTGACCCGACAGGTTAGCTTGCTAGTCTGTGGTTGGATAGTACCTTGCTTGTCACATCGAGACTTCAACCTAGCCCGTAGACAAAGTTAAGGTGGGATTAGTGTTCCTGCTACACTGTGGAGCGTACCTCCGGCATTCTGCGCAGGCGATTTCGCCCATGGTACGCTTCCTCTCCTTGTCAAAGTCCATGGACGTAGGTGGATAGAGTCACGAATAAAATGATCTACTTAAATGCTATCTCCGCAGTCGAAGACACTCCATGAATTTGTAAACCCAGTTATTATCGAGCTGGGGACATCCGGGTCTTGATAGAGTCCACTGGGGTCCCGTGATGATGGCATGACAAGCCAACGGCGAATAAAAGATCCGACTGAACTTCTTCCGCACTGGATTCTCAAAACGCCCGTTGGGATTGCGCCCATGTCATTTATGTTTGGAAGGACCCTTTTTCGCTTGGCCGGGGAGTCCGAAAGTCATCAGCCAGTAACATTACATAACACTGGACAATAGTAGTCTCCCGTAGGCAGACCCTTAGTAAGGTAAAAATTTCAAGAGTTCGGCAGATCACATAACAACCACATGGGGATTGCTAAGCATTCTCTAATCACTGAGTTTTTGTCGGTTGTCGACGCATCATCTCCGTGTGCTTCACTCGAGTCTAAATCAGGGTCTCATATCACTGCTTCAATATGACATATGATACTCACCTTGAAGAGGCCATGTTTAGATTATGTGATAAGCTTGCACCGCGGTGAGTCATCTCCATTGTCCGTACTCTATGGTACAGCTTGCCGGCTCCGTACCTGGTGCCACTGGGGCTGTCACCCCTAATGATCTCGATTAACCTGGAGACGGCAAGTTACTTCCGCCACAAACAGGGCCGTTTAACTTCGAAATTGTTCCTGCGCAGTCTTTACCAACCTGTGAGTAAAATGGCAAGACGTTCAAATGATCAGGGTGAGAATTTGAAACTTACCAATGGGCTAGATCACCTTCTGGTCGCATTACCATCACCTTCCACCGGCGGGAATGAAATAGATGGCATCGACATCGCTTTCACCCAAGAGCAGTTCAAAGAGCATTATCTCGGGATTAGTTGTATAGGTACCAACACCAATTTCTCAGGGGATATCTTGCAACCTATCTCGTGACAACATTGTCGGATAAACGATGAAAAGAGGATAGATGAGACCGTGACATACCCAATATAATAGCCGGGCCCTCAGCGGCGTAACCATTATCATGGACATCGTGATGCGTCCCCTGCCGTCTGGGAACTCTCCGCTCTCTCAATTCGCTTATCAGTGTTTCATCAAATGAATCTCCGTCAGAACAGCCGCAGCAATGGTATAGAGCTCTGAGGGTTGATACAGATTCTTAAGCAGCGAACATGAATGCAGCTGGTATTGAATCGGTCAAAGGGTCATGGCGGTTAAGGACCCCTGAAGTGTGGTTAGTGTTGCAAATTTTCTGGAAGTAGGGGAGGCCGTCAGTTGATAGGGTTGTGCTCACTTTTGACTTCATTCCGAAGGTCTCGTCCACCGTGTCAACTAGACCACTAAGAGAAATACCTGTTGATTAACTGTTATGGTCACGATGCATCGACTCGTATGTTTAATTGGAACAACAGAACTGGCATTTTGCATTTTCACCAGTGCTTGTACTAAGAACAGAACATATGTAGCATATCTCCCGGGTATTAGGAGCTTAGAATACAACTGATGTAACGAGCAATGAGTGGACGTGAAGATAGATAGAAATAGCACTCACAAATCAGACATCTTCAGGCTTGGCAGGCTTGGATTCATTGGAGTTGGCTGGAATTAGAGACATGCCATCCGATGGTCCAGGTTGGGAGGTAACTGGTTCGGGGTTGGTACCGTTTTTTGCTTGTTCCTTCTTTTTCATCCGTTCGTCGAGATCATCCTTGTCGAATGAAGCATCGAAGCAACTACCACAACACCCTCGTGGGCCACCCGGGCAGCAACGCACATCGGCACCAAAGGCGTCTGCGTGAAAGGAACGATTCGCATTTAGTGTCAGCGACGCTTGAACGGTGGAAAGGAGACTGGACTCACGAATAACACACCAACTTTCCATGGCTGAGAAGACACATAAACCTGAAAATTGAATCGTATGGTGGGACCACCGTGGACTTGGAAACCTCACTGACCACAGCAAGCCGCGATTCCACCCTCGGCGGAGTCGGCCATTAATCGTGGAGAGTAGGAACTTGGAGCGAACAGCTTGTGGCAACAGGAAGCCACTAGTAGTGCAAGCCTGCCATGGGATTCAAGAACTGGCAACTTTGTTCGCACGACCAATCAGTTAGTCACTTCTGACCAACAGTCCTCGGTAGTATCTGATAGGAAGATCTTCTAAACAACCCACTTGCAATCGCCCTCAATACAGCAATGGAGTCCAGCTCTGAACCCAAATGGACTTTTGGAAAGAAATTCTACATGGATTTTAACGGGACCGCATCTGGTCTGCCCTGCCCCAGACTACATCTACCTAGCCATCTGATGTAGATCATGTTCGCAGAGCTGGCCTCCCGGATAGATGCTCTACAGAGCGGCCGTGACGTTCCTCCAACCATGCTGCAGTCTATAACGTCGGATCTCTCACTTTTGACCAAGAGTCTCAGTGATGCTACTGGCAGTCTGCCAAGTTACGATCAAAGGCAGTGCGAACTCGTAAGTCGTGCCTTTGTTTTAGTAGAAGGGTTTCCACTCATCCTATCAGACAGCAACTCAAGGCGTTGGAGAAAAGCATCGAGGGACTCCGCGGAGCCTCTGCGAGCGCAAACAATTTTTCATTCAAGCGCAAGGCCACGAAACCGAAGCTGTTAGCACTGGTCGTTGATCTTTCCACAACCTCACGGCCAGCTTTGGTCGAGCCTTTAAAATCCTCGGTTACATCCTCTCACCGCTATCTGACTGTCCTCGATGTTTGTTCTTCCAACTCTTCTGGGGGGGTTTCGATAGCCGATCTTGAAAGCTGTGTCGTAAACTTGCTCCCGGGCGACGGGGATCGCACGAGGATCACTGCACTCCATGTACAGCGTGTTTCCAAGTCGGTCATTCTGTTACCACAGATCGCTGGTAGTATCATTCTTCATGATTTGTCGGCATGTGTGATCGTGGTCGATTGTCATCAGGTAATATAGCCAACGTTTGTTGGTGATCTTCGATTGATCGTCACGTTTCTAGTTTCGCATGCACAACTCGACTGCAGTCGACGTATACCTTCAAAGTAAATCAGACCCGATCATCGAGCACTGCTCGGCCATCAGATTTGCGGCATACCCGGGCGATCTTGTGCTACCAGGCTCCCTGCTGGTTGGTTGTCCGCTTCCCGTCTTCTACGGATTGAGTGATCTTAATGCATTTTCACAGGAAAGCAAAGACTTTGCTGTGAAAGACTTTTCCCACATATTGCCGACACCGTCGCCAAACTGGAGCTCGCTTGGGGAGGAGGGTTGTGAAAAGTCGTGGCCTGTCCTTCCACTCCAAGATCAGGCACTACGAGACGCGCTTGCACAGTTATTACCAGCATGATCCTAGATAGAGTAGTTCGCGAGAGCAAGAACCACTTCGCAGGCCTCCAAGCTCACGAATGTCCTTCAGTTATCACACATCAACCGCGTCAGGTGTCCATCTGATCTGGCCTAGAAACACGAGACAACTCATCCAATCTCACGGCACGATGGTATACATTAACTCGTATGATACATTTGGAAAGAACGTGGGCATGAATTAACGACCGTACCTGTGAAGAAGACATTGATCACAGGAAGACATGAAGAGGGGAAATAAAACCCACTTCTGTAACTCCCATTCACGATTATCTAATGGGCAGACATTCCTTGTCTTCAGCCATCGTGAGATGCAATGGAAGTGGAAGGCGTGCTGGATGTGGGTAAGCATTGAGCACGAGCGATAAGAGAGGAGAACGCACGTTGCATATGCCCCAGGCAGCGTTGCATTCGTCTGTTGATGCTGATACTTGATTTGCCTGGCAATCGATGCCTAACAGGGGCAATGGATTAGATCGTGGAGTGCAGAGATGAAGAACACACAAAGGTCCATAATGTGGTTGCGGCAAATGGCACAATTGTCGACGACGATGTCTGTATGCGTGTCAGTGTCGGTCAGGGGAGCGAAATAGAGCGCACGGACCCCATGCCCATAGCGCTACAGCATTCCACTAGAGTTGGTCTAAGTGACAGACGATAAAGAGCGGTGAGTGAGTGTACCTTTTTTACCTCGAATCTTTTCTTTTCGTCCTTTGCGTTCTTGCCCGATCCAGTTGCAGGCGGGTCGACGTCCATGTCGTCTGCCATGGGTTGATAGTAAGTCGTCAAAAGGCAATAATTTTACATAAGCGATAAGTGACGGTCACGTGGTGCGACGCGATCGCGGTCAAGTCTACCCTAAACTAGGTCTTGTTGACTTTCTTTTGTGACCTCGATGATATACTGACCATGTCTAGTTACAGTCAAAGTACTGATCCTAGATCTCCTCCAAGTTATGGAACAGCGACATTCTCATCTTTTACTAACTCACAGTCCGTGTTTTCTCCCTCAAGATTCTCTTACATCAGCTCTGGTACGTGTCTCATTCGTGCTATCCGTCTCTAGTACGACAAGGCTACTCCAGACTCTCCGTTGGCGTCTTCTGATGGCGAAAGTGCCACTTCGGATCGACGCATGCGCCGTATCAATGTCTCGCCAAGCAGGTCTGGCAATTCCTACGACTCCTACTCCGAAGAAAATTCTGTGGAAGAAAGAGCAGAGGTGGAGGCCGCTCTGAGCCACCTCGACGACGAACTCGACAACACTGAAGAGGTCCTTACCGAGTGGTCGCGTGGCTCAGCACCATCGTCTTATACCGGTCTTGACATCTATAACCGTGACGGCAACCGCTTGAGTACCATCTCAGAACGCACCGAGAACATCCCGTCGCGTCCCGTATCACATCTGCGAGATGGGACTCGACTCGCTAACCCAGCTCCTGAAGGACCTCGGCATTCCGCCCATCGTATTAATACAGCATCTCCCAGTCAATTTCACACTCGGTCTGTGACGGACTTGACCTCCGAGAGACCAGTCGGAAGACGAACCGGCGATCTCATCGCTTTCTTTGAAGATCGAGCGGCTCCTTCGGATTCTTTATTCAGTCACTCCCGAACATCGTCAATGCCACTGAATCGTAGCCACAGTCCGTTCTTCCCACACAGCCAGTCCACCCCCTACATGAGTGGTACCACAGGTTATGGCTACACCACAACCGGCTATGGTACATCTACTGGATATGGTTCCCGCCCCTCGTCTCCGGCGAAGAGCAAGGCTGGGTCAACTGTCTCTGTGTCTTCAGACGCGTTGTCGTCGGTGTCTCTCTTGGCACCGCCCACCAGGGGACTAACGGTCACGGCCAGCAGGAGTGGTGCACAGCTCAGCCCGAGTGATTTCGCAAGCACGTTTTCTAACACCTTTGCCGAAGCAAGGAGTCCGACGAGTTCATCTGCCATTTCGCCTACCGTTTCGTCCCTACGTCGACCGCAGACATCCCCGCGCTCCCCTCTAACTTCGGTCCGCAACATTGTCGCAGCATGGAAGGAACGCACACCAGCACTGAAGAAGCCTCCACACTCGTCCACCGAGTCATCCGTTTCCCCCATAGTGAAGCTGGAAAATGTCTTTGGCCTCCGTAGACGAGCCTCGCGGAACGACAGGCCTCAACAGTTCAATTCAGAGAATACGGGCGCTGGTGCCAACCTTCCAACTACCCCAAAGAGCGCCAGCACGAATATTATCCCACCGCCGTTCGATATGACCGAGTTGGGTGCTTACGCACGAGATAGTCGAGAGGTTTGTTGCGCTGATGGCTTTTCCAATTCGTTTGCGCTAACCTTAATATATAGCCGCTCCGTAAAGGAGATTTGTGGTACCTCAACGTACATTCCGGCCCTCCATATCGCTGGCAGCGTTGCGAAGCACTGTTGTACCCTCATATGTTGTTGTTATCTTGGATTGCTCCCGGCGGGGGCAGAGGCGTCGTGACGTTGGATTTACTCAATTGCACCGAAGTGCGCTCTGTGCCTTCTCCGAACCATCCCAGCGCAAGAGAAGATGTCGGGACGATCGCCGCTCGTGCACAAGTCGCCGAGGGTGGTTGTCCTCCTCTGATGGAGGTCCTATGTCCCTTCCAACTCCTTTACAGCGATGGCGTTGAACGGTTGGCCGCAGAGAGTGCAAGGGAGAGGGTCCGTTGGGTCGGTGTTATCTGGTGCGTTATGTTGTATTCCACTCATGGGTGGACTTATCGACAATCTCTCGCAGGGAAGCCTTGGATCGTTCCGTTACATTGCCAAGCCATTCGCTACCTGGTTCTCCTGCGGGCTCCATCAGAACGATACTCTCCGGGACAAGTGCTTCTGCTGCTGGTTCTGGTTCTGGTTCAGCGTCGACCGTGTTCGTTCCGCCTTTGCATTCAATTCCCAGCCTGTCGGACCTGCATACATTCTCGGACTCTTCTAGCATTGGTTCTCTGTCGCGCGTACCGGTGTTCCCTCCGCACCACACACATACTGTGGACGACACGGCTGTTTCCTACCCACATCCCGGCGATCCACGCGTCATTGCACCCAGTCGAAGTAGTTCCTTGCGTCGCACAAGTTCGTTGACTGATCTTGATGAGGAGTTTGCCTCCGCAGTCAGTCGCGCAAGGAACGCGAAGCCCGGTCTTGGTTTTGGTTTCAGCCTTGTTGGTGGTGTAATTTTGGGCGACGGGTCGCCCGTGACCGTGTCTAGTGGTCCAAGGCTTGGTGGAGAAGTTCGTGTCACCCCACCCCCTACTGGTAAAACTAAGGCGCGAGCCTTGTCAGATGTCTCGGACGAGAACTTTTTTTCCGCAGGTTCGAGGACGTCGTCGAGCGAGCCTCGCACAACCTCAAATTCATTTTACACCTTGTCGGACTCTGCTGCCTCGTCATTTGACATGCAGCGGACCACAACTGGTATCGTAACCGACGAGACGGCCTTCGAGTTCACGTCCGGTGGCTCCAACACACAAATCGTACCTTCGACGCTTTCCTATCGGCGTACAGAGTCCAATTCATATCTAGGCGATTCTCACGATGGCTCGTATACTTACAGCGGCTTCGCATCAACTTCCCCATCCTCGTTGTCCAGGAGCCCAGGAATTCGGAGGAGGGGCTATGGCAGGAATTATGTTTCCGAAAAGGAGAATACGGCCTCAGGTTATACAGCCTCACAAAGTCGTTCTACGTTGAGTAGTTGGACGAGGAGCCGCTCTGCTACTCCAACACCTGCTCCTTCCACTGCAGCGCTTTCTGCTCTCGAGATCCTGGACAGCTCAGGTAGCGAAGGTTATGAAACGGCTAGTTCCCCGTCAACTGCATCCTTCAAATCGTTGCCTTCAATTCCTTCAGAGTCCGACTATGCGACCGTCGAACTGTGTAAAACCGAGGCCTCCACCGAGTTCTACACGGTCGACCGCTGCGCTTCAGATATCTCATCCGACTACATCACTGCGGAAAAATGCAAGACGGAGACGGAGACAGAATTTGTCACGGCGGCGATCTGCGAATGCGAGCCCGAAGCGCAGTCAGAGACACATTTCGAGACCGCGTCTCTGTGCAGGACGATTCCATCTGAAGCAAGCACGCCGCGCTCATTGGCTATTGACCTCCCTGTGGAAAGGGCGCCAACACCGCCTTCCAAGACGCCCACGGATGTTCCTTCGTTGCAGTCCCCGGAATCAGAAATCCTCCCGGACCTTACCCCCGAGTCCGTGCCCCTTCCACCTTCGGAGATCAGTCCCACCATGTCGAGCGGTAGTCGGGAACTCGAGCCAGAGCGCGAGTTAGCGTCGGGACACCCACCCTCAATTGTGAGCTCCAGCGAGCTTTCTATATCTAGCCTCACAAAGTCATTCTATGCTAAGTAGTTGGACAAGGAGCCGGCATTCGCTTCGCCTTCTGTGTGGTAACCCCTCCATATTGTAGCTCACATTACTTTTTATCTCCTGCCCCTTGTAAGCCCTTTTAAGGCATTTTAAACAACCGTGTGAGCGTGATAACGTGCCAGCTTTAACGTCTCCATTATGATGTATGAAAAGGCACGGGTCTATTTCATAAGCACTCGGCATGAGCCGAAGATTTTTGTGACAACTTCGTCGGATTTGGCCGACTGACAATGGCGTGGAGTCGTTCATTACCTAATCAAATACGCGAGTCGCGTCTGGACTTGGCTCCTGTTCTTACTCTCCATCCTCCTCTCCACCACCACCACCTCTCCACCTCCTCCTCAACCCTCTCCTTTGCGTCTTCCCTTTCTTCCCCTCCGTCCTTCTCTTCCCTCCCCGGTGACCTCGTTCAAAAGCGAGCATATCGACATTGACGAACACGTGCTGCAATCCTTGGTCTCTCTGAGTTGGCTTTGTGCCACTCAACTCTCCCGCCGGTGTGCCCTCACTCAACAGTGAGCATGTGGACGACTCACCTCAAGCCCTTCCTGGTCCTTGGTTCCCCAGAGTTGGCTTTGTGCCGCTCAATCTCATTCTGGGTGGTCTGACTTTGTGTCGCGCTCAGAACGCTCCCGGACTTTGTGTCCGTCGCAGTCGCCTCGTTACCACCGTGCGTAACAGTGAGGTTGAAGACTGTTGGAGTGCTTTCCCTCTCCTCTGCCTTGTCTCTCCGTCCTGCTCGCTGCCTGGACCTGTACTCTTTCTCTGGCTCCACCTCCCTCTGTACACGGACCCTCTGTCTCTCCCATTATCCCAGTACCTTCGTAAGTGCTACCGTTACCTTGGCCTCTACCTCTTCCTGACTGCCATCAAGCAAACTATGCCCCCCGCAAATAAACATTATCGCGTTCAAGTTAGACCCGATGACTGTAAGTTTGTGCTAACTCCATTTTCCCCCGGCTGACCACGTTCGCTAGCCACCTTCTCCTACTTTGATGCCAAAGTCCTTGCCTGCTCCGATGACGGCTTGCAGGTATATACGTCGCCAAACATGATGTCTTTCGTGCCGGAGCTGCACAATGCCCCCGAAGAGCTTCGTGCTCACGCTGATGGTCGATACAGTCCTGCAGACTGCTTTCAATGGCCGCAAATGTATGCCGATGACTACCACCACGCCATCTGCATCCCCCGCAAAGAATTTCACCCCCTACCCGATCCGGTTGGTTGGGCATGGTATACACCAACGTGTGAGGATTTCGTCGACACTTCGGGGAAGATCTTCGACTATGGTTATCTGAAACGGTCCAAGCTCAAGGAGATCGCAGCGCTGTATGAGCTGGTGTACAAGCGCTACAAGCCATGGAAGGACGCACGTGGCGACACGCCAGAGGCAGCGTCAGGTATGCTGACGGTGTTCATGCACACTCTCGAGGTGCTTGAGAGGCAACCGTTATGCTTCTTTGAGGTGGTCGCCATGGTTGTGCAAGCCCAGCGTCTCTTCCTCGAGGTTTACGCCTTCATGGATTTCGTTGACATTCTTGGGCCTCGAATCCGCACTGCATCCCCCGTTCCCCAACCTCTTCGTGCAGACTGGATGGGGTCCTTCACCGTGGACGAGAACGTCCTCCGTAGGCACCATTCCACAGGAGTGCCCGTCTGGTTTCAGCGCACCAACTTGACAATTACGGACAAGACGATCATCAATGAGTTGGTCACCTACACGTTCTCCGACGACATCATCTGATCGCAGTTCACTCAGCGGGGTCTCACTGACCCATTCAAGCTTATCTTCCATGGTCCTGGAGGTTGTGAGCGGCATGTCAAGTCACGTACTCCCTACGTCTGCCAATCATTGTCAGTTGCACCTCAAGCGGAGTCTAGTGTGGGCAAGGCTCCGAGTCAATCCTGCCGAAGGAAAGGAAAAGAAAGAGCGGAGTCCAGCCATGCGAAGGGTCCATATTCGAGACCAACTGATAAAGGGAAGGGAAAAGAAACAGCTGCCCCTCCTGCCGGTGAGTGCACCCTCTCGTGCTTAGTAGACTAGTTTTCTGAGATTCGACTATAGCTGGGTCTTCCTCTTCTCGTAGCAAATGGGTCGACTTGGATGTCCCTGAAATGCCTCCTCCCCTGCCTGTGTGGCAGAGAGCAATGAAGAGGATGGGCACACCACGCCCGGGGGTCAAAAGTGCCATTAC
>JBBPLX010000234.1:0-34818 GCA_038090015.1 Leccinellum albellum | reverse complement strand
AACACCATTTTAGCCAACTACCCAAATCTGCGGCGTATCTGCGCCTACAATATAAAGTATGGTTGATCGTATCCCAATGTAGTCTGAAGGTACTGTGCGGTGACAGATCAGGGACCTAAGATTGGAACTTCCGACAGAGTAACGAGTCTGCCACTGACCTGAGCCGTCCGTGTTTCTGCTACAAATGCGAAGAGAATGGCAACAAATAACATGAAGACAGATGTTCTATATGTCCGGTTTACCGGGATACTCCCGTCTGCGGGTTCCATCTTCTAGCAGAATGACCGAGTTCAAGGTGTCGAAGTCTGATGCGTCGTGAAGCTTCCTGATCGGGTCACCGTGCACGTGATAGGCTGAAATTTGTATGGAGTTGTAAAAAAAAGAGTCATCGTAAAGCAACATGTTGAGGGCACTACTTACCTCAAGTCGCCCACTTCTCGGGCGACTTCGCGCAGCAACGCTCGTTCATCCCGATCGCGCTGCGAGTTGCTGTATTACCCACTCTCCTGCGCCACCAGTCCGAGCATTGACGAGGGGGATGAAGGTCAGGTCGTCGGTCAAAGTTATGTGCGACGGATGCAGCATTGTTATACGCAAGGGGAGGGTATATGTTATCTGCTCAAAGGATCCCAAGCACAAACAGGTATGAGGTGCTCATCACTCCCACGTCTGTATTGCTGACCCCTTGAAGCGGCAAGGGTAACCTCCGTGCCCACAGGCAGTATTCTGTGTTCAGTAGCAACAACGTGCCGCACTTGTCGAGCATCACTAAATGATAGTTGCATCTACTACAACAATACACAGCTTGCTAAGAGTCCTTCCCATGCGCTCCAAAGGAGACTGACGACCTAACCCACATCTGAAATTCGAACTTGATCCCATTTTCGGTCTGAACCCCTGATGGAACATCAAACCCTACCCACGCGCTATGATCCCGATGGGATGCCTGGCTCCATTCTGTGCTACCCAGAACATCGGGGAAGAAGACATCGCATTCAAATTCTGGATCATAAATGCGTGTGATGAGGATGCGATCCGCTTGCAGCGACGGACACTGCAGGGCTTCTTGATAAACTGAGGCTCCTCCGATGATGAACAAACGATGGACACTGTTCTGCAACCCGAAAGTTTCCACCGCAGTTTTCAGGTCTGAATACAGATGCGTTGGATCTGTTGGTTTTACGGTATCATCTGGAAACCTGATGCTATGTTAGCCAAGGTGGATCATCGAGAGTACTCAGAATGGGCGCACAGTTCATAGTTTTCGTTTCGGCTAAGGACAACGTTGATCCGCCTCCTCAGCGGTTTAAACCTATGTGGAATACTTTCCCAAGTCTTTCTGCCCATAAATACAGCATTCATCTGGGCGGTTGTAGGGGTTGTGCTCGTGACCTGGCTAAAGTATTTCAAATCCTTTGGAATGTGCCAGGGGATTGTACCGTTGCGACCGATACCATTTTTCGCTGTTGCCGCGACAACGAGTGTAAGGGGTGGCATGAAGTATAGGGCTGCAGTATCAATCATGTTGTTTATCCTTCCCATCCGATCATCGGGGCTGTTCGAATGATTACGTAATTCTTCTCCACCAGTGTTTTTAGATATATCCCGAAGGTCGGTCAATATCACATTTACGGATCTTGATATGGTTGCGATGTGGCCGATCCTTCAAGCCACTGAAAAACTCACGACCCCATGTCAGCAGGCTATGGACAAAGCAGTCATTTGTTACCTTCAGAGTTACCACCAAAGATTTGGTCTCCGCATCATCTCCAAAAATAATCGTCTTGTCGGAGTAACGATTAGTACTGAATATCACTGCTGCAGAAGATGGTGATCAGAGTGGCACTCCCAGAGTCAGAAGAAATGGATTGGTACGTGATACGACGTATCATGGAATCAAATCACTGCCCGTTATGCTAGGCGCCGAGCGCGAGCGGGGTTGGGATGGCATTCAACTTGCCCTTGAGGCAGGAAGAGTGGCGTAAAGTACGTAATGTTCAGTAGCGTAATGGGTTCATCTTTCACCCCCACTGCGATCTTCGCTTCTTAAGCGTATCCCGAACTCGGGCATTATGCTACTAGGAGGTGCGGGAAATGCTAATTTGTGTCATGCTAGAAGTTTGCAGTATTTCTCCGTCAATCAGATCGTGACGTAGTTCAAGTGACTACTTCAAGATGATATCCGACCCGTGGCTCGAATTGAATGTCGGCCGATGTAGCAAGACAGGATAACAAAGTGCCCAGGTGTGATACCAGGGGTTCCTCATTTTTTGATTCCTATATAAGAGACGTCGTCGTCTCGGTGTTCTGCAGACATATCAACTGCATCTTTACTAACAACGCTATGACACCAGCAATGCACATCTCTATCTGGTAGGCCTTGGTCCGACATAACATCCAGTCAGGATTTGTTACTAATCCCGTCGTACAGTGGTGGTGGAATCGGTGGTTTGACGCTCGCCCTGGTTATCTCAAAGTACAGTTCACTCCTAGTCGAAATTTTCGAAGGTGGTCCTACCATCACCACTACTGGTGCTGGAATCGGTTTCTTCGTCAGGACCATGGAGATTATGAAAGAACTAGGTATTTATGATGAGCTGGTCCAGGTGGCGGTCCGACCTCCTCAGGAAAACGCAGGTCTGTCGTCTTTTTCATCCTAGCTTCCTCCCCACTTACGATGTAATTTAAACTAGGTCCAACTTTCAGAAAGTCGGACGAACAAAATGGGTATCATTGGTTCAGGAAAGAACTTACACGTGAGGACTTTTGCTAAACAATTCGCCGGTGATCTATATCACTATTATTACAGGCGGGGCACTGTCGGTCCACAGAAAGGATGTTGTAGACTGCCTTCTTCGTCATATCCCCGCTTCTTGCAGAATCCACACATCAAAGAAGCTCCTCTCCTACGAGGTGAACCCCGAAACTGGCAAAATCACACTCCACTTTTCGGATGGTTCTACTACCGTGACGGATGTCTTGGTGGGCGCCGACGGTATCCACTCAGCAACACGCAGAATAATGTATCAGAAGCTCGCCGCTTCATCTCGAGATGATGACACGAGGAAGAGATTAATAGAGTGCATCGATCCTGTGTGGACGGGTAACCTCGCGTATAGGTACCTGATTCCGACCGAGAGGTTCGTGAAGGAGCATCCGGACATCGAAGCACCAACAGACTTGACGATGGTGAGCAACATAGACGACGAGAACTAGTACGATACTTATTGTTTTGATCCAGCATATCGGAAAGAATAAGGTAGGAGGAGTTTAATCTGGGACTTTTCTGACTGACCAATGCGAACCTTGGAAGCACATCGTGACGTTTCCAATCTCCCAAGGACGACTTATCAACGTCGTGATCTTCGCTCACAACAGCGAGGCATTCGGGACACCGTTTGTGGGTCCCTGGGTGACGAAGGTTTCCGAAAAAGACGTTGCAGATCTGCTTGAAGGTTGGGAACCTCGTGCGAACGCATTAGCAAAGGTATTTGACGATACCTGCATCCGTTAGTACCCTTTCTGACACAACTGTAGTCTGCCGAGAATGCGTCGAGGTGGGCACTACATTCTATGCGACCACTACCACACTATGTGGATGATAGGGTTGTCTTGCTCGGAGACGCTGTATGTTGCTCCCCCGGCTAGTCTGATAAAGCTGATATCTCCGCAGGCACATGCAATGGAACCACACTTTGGGGCAGGCGCAGGACAGGCGATTGATGTGAGTGCACCCCTGTTCACTCCTGGTTGAACCTTATCGATTCACCAATCCTAGGATGCATTCGTGTTGGGCCGGTTGCTGACGCACAGGTTAACAAATCGAGGAAACGTCGGCGATGCATTAAAGATCTACGAAGATATCCGCCTGCCGTTTGCGAACGCGGTCGTCCAGCGAACTCAGAACGTCGGTCGCTACTATGGATTCCAGCAGGTGTCCCCAGATGGACCAGTACTTGGTCACGAAAGTCCGGAGGAGCTGGATTACGTGCGCAAATCGATCGAGGATGCGTGGGAATGGCAAGGCGAGTCTGCGAGGGTGTGGGGCGAGGCGGAGGAACGCTGGCGTACGAAGTGTCGAACGGGCATCAAGCTGCAGTCCCAGCTGTGATATATAGATACTGTTGTAAGATGGATCGATGACACGGCATGCAAGTATGTTTGCACTCGTATATATACAGCTCGGTTTATTCTTAATTGACATGTTGTTCGTTAGATAGAATATTTGTTCTCATAACACCGATTATTTATAATCTTCAAGAGGTTGGTCAATCTCTAGTCTCCCATAGGCAGGCCCTTGGTGGGAAAACAGTCGTTCCTACTGATAGTTCTCAACCATCAATCAGTGATGTTGGTGAACCGTGCCATCGGCCGGACATACAAACAGGCAGGCAAGCAATAATGCAGAAGCCTGCAGCGTGACAATGTTGCGAATAATGTGCTCGCCTCCGTAAACTTGACCTTCAATCCAATCTTTTCCCCGTATTACCGCGATTCCATCATGGTGTGGAGAGATTATGTGGGTCCCTTCACTATTCGTAGTAGTCAACGGGGCGCCGAACGAGCCGGTGCAGGGATGATGATCGACCTAGCAATGCAATCAAGGCAGAAGAGAGATGCTTCATCCGGTTATAACTTACTGATGCTGACCCAAAAGGTAGCATGAACGGTAGTCCAGTGGATCGTCAAAAATTGACCTTGGGTTTGGCAAGGTTCCCGTAAAACACCAAGTAGACTGATCGCCTTGTAGAGGTCACGAAGGCCACTCTGACATCAACATGCTCGGTGAATGTAACATAAGCCTCACATGTTACATCCAAAAACCTACGTACCGCTCGGCTGAGTGACTCGAATTTCACGGTTGCATCAAAATTTTAAGGGTGTCGGTGGTGTGGTGTGAAGCTGTGGCTTGGCATACACTGGCACATGCAAGCCATGGGATGCTGCAGCCTGCTCGAAAAGTAACACCAAACGCCGACACAAAAGCCTTAGCACCAACCGGACAGAATTCTCTGTGTTAGATGGGACGATCAGAAAGGCAAGTTACACCTATCAAGATAATACAAAGTCATGGTGAGATTAGCCCCATTGCTTCCATTCGCTCCCCGATGGAGGCTTTACTTCGACCTTTCCTTTCTTAACTTCCTCCCAGTTTGTACTGAGTGTCGTTCCACCGCTCTCCTGGAAACTCTTCATCATTGCACGCTTTGTATCTTCATCCGCGTCCGAAAAGATCTTCTGGAAAAAGGCATTTACACCACTGTCGCCACCAACATTGGGGTCCTCATCCGCACTCTTCTCCTTGTCGCTGGAAAGGATATCTGTAGTGATACCTTCCCAGTTCTTCTTCTTGTGACTAATTGGGACCGCTGAGGGTGGTGACGGAGTGAAGTTCGCGAGTGCTAAGAACTGACTCAGCCACGCAACGACGATAAAAATCAAAATGGCATACGGTCAGGAGCTTCGCCAACGAGACTCCCCCATCGACCTTGTATCATCTTTGCGAGTCGAATCTCGACCTTCACCTTGCCCACCGTGTAGTCGCACTTGGCAGTGTCAATTTGGCCCTTGAGAGGCTGAAGTGTTAAGACTTTATCCCCGTTCCGGTACAAGAACTGCCACTGTTCAACAATAGATATATGGATGAAGCACGGCGTAGTCACCTTTCGCGGTTCGAACTCGACACACACTGTTGCAGGATCAGCCCCTCGGTCGAACACCGAGAGAGTAACTCTCTCATCTGTCTCGTAAAACTCGTGTCTGGAAAGGATAAGTCATTACAAGAGTGCGGTTCACGTGTATCCCTACCTCAGAGCGGCCATCCGAGTTGTTAGAATATGGGAGTACTATCAGCTCCCCTGTCCCAGATCCCAGAATTTTCCAGTATTGATGTCACATCATCACGTGAACATGTCACATCACTGAGCAATAGCCCCGCACTTTTGAAATACTGATATGCTAAGTAAGACTCATGACTTGCAACACAACGGGGTTTGTAAATGATCAACAATGACAACCTTACCAGCAGTACCCAAAGCCGTTCTCTACTATAATCCACCGTCCGCCTGGTCGAGAGCGGGTGAGAAAAGATCAACTTGGCGCGCGTGTCATTCACATCCTGAACGCGATCTCCTTATATAGCGCTTCTTACACTGTGAGACAAGTCGTGGTCCTTTAGGTCTAGGCCCTAGCTTACCTTCCCACTTCAGTCGAGAGAAGGGGTATGGCAAAGATGAGGTCGACCTTCGTGTGGTTGATACTGGTGAGTATGACTAAATTGATCGCTTGTTACCGTCTTAGATTGATCACATCGAAGCCAAGGGGGAAGAATTCTCCCCAGCCCTACTGCGTCTGAACCCGAAAGGTGAGCGTGTCTCCCAGGCACCTTACACGCTGACCTGATTTTTCGACAGCCACTGTCCCGATATTAGTGGTTCCACTCAAAGGCACTCTTGGGACTGACGTTGAAACCCGATTCAAGGTTATTGCTGATCCCAAGGTGATAAAGATATGGTCTGCTCCTGTTTCAAGTAACATTGACGATTCCCCAGGCACTGGTCAATTTTCTGGATAGATCTCGCTCCTCTGCGTCTAGTTCGCACTCGACGTCCACCGCACCAGCACCCTCACTGTCCCCTGCGACTGTTGGTTTCGAAACCATTTCCAAAAAGGTTATCGACGCCATCTATTCTGATGCTGTAGCTCCCGATTTACTGCGCTACTTTAACTCGCGTGACATGGAGTCTCTACAAGCTTTGGCTACGACAGTGGTTCCCATTCTCAACAAGAGGAAAGAAGTACTCACGAAACACCTGACGGACTGTGAGGATGAGGTTATCAAGATGTCCCAGAAGACAAGAGTGTTCTGGAATGAAAAGAAGCACGAGATTGAAATCCTTCTCCGAAACTTTGCTGCTAGCGGCGGCGAGCATGCCGACGATTACTTTATTACTGCAAAGCAAACATGGGAATATGCGATTCCGGATGTGTTATCCCGAGTGAACAAAGAAATAATCGGTCCTTATGTCCTTGGTAAGACTCCCGTTTTCCTCTTGCTATTTTTAAAACACTGAACTGTGATCCGTATTGTAGGGGATCAGATATCGATCGCAGACATTCATCTCTGCGTTTGGCTGGTACATATTGTCGATCTTTCTGGCGGCAATCGCACCGACCCAGGAGATGCTGCATTGATGAAAGTGGAGCTGCGCACCGGGATAACTCTGCCTAGGGATACTCATTCACCCTTGTTGAGCACGCAGCAAAGCAGACTAGCAGTATTCTGGGATGCCATGAGGAGGAGACCAAGCTGGAATGACATCTTTGTGTAGAGGATCGCAATGTACTGAAAATCGTTTGTACCTACTATCAGGCAATCCAAGCGGATTTGTAGAGGATCGCTAATCGCGACGTGGCAGGCGAGCTAATAACAAGTAATCTTTGTATCAATGACCTGGCCTACAGGTCTTTAAGTAGGCCGGCCCATCGGTAAAAAAGCGGGCTTTGGGATGCTCGAATCCAAGAGTTATGATTGGAGGTTAGGTAAGTTGAAGTCTCCATAGAGCCAAGTTCCCACGTCTGCGGGCTCCTCGCAGTGTCTGGCGACATGGCGGGACAGCGACTCTTCTTTTTTTCAAGGCCACAGCAGTCTGTGGAACAATACGAATGTTTGTCTGGTGCAGATCCTCAAGAGATGTATAGGGACTCCCCAAATACAAGTTCATACCAAGATACCACGCAAGAGGACCGTTCTTCTACCGACTCGGCTGCTTCGTTCACAACAACTACACCATCTCGAACACCGACGCCCTCCCTTTCGCGTACGAGCCATCGATGTGTCACATCCAGCTCGGATACAGATGGTGAGCCGGCTTCACCGTTGCTTGGAAACTCTGGGGCCTATACTAGTATCCGGGATGGGAGCCATTGGTGGTGCAGTCTTTATCCAAATTCGCATAGGAGACGGAAACGAGAAGGAAAGATGTGGAGGACCTTCAAGAAGGGCGTAAGACAGATCGTCCGACACCCGTGGTTCCCTCAACAGCCGATAACTATAGTTAAGTCTTTCCATGTGCCCTCAACGATACAACTGGGCTCAAACTTGGTCCAGATTTTTGCTCTGCTCCTTTTCACAGTCTTTGCTATCTCACTCACATTGCTACTCATGTACATCCTGAACCCTGACAAGGAACCGTTACCCTGGCAAGCATACTGTGCCATCCCACCTTCATCATCTCGTCCTCCAAGATATCGCACGCCTCTCCTCTATCCGTATTTGAACCCTCTTCCGGAAATTTCTCTACCACCATTTCCCCCGCATGACTTGGATTCTATTCCACCAGCAGGAATTCTCCTAGGTGTTTTTTCTATGGACTCTGCACTGGAACGTAGGATGCTGGTAAGAACTACATGGGCTTCGCATCCACGTAGTCGTAATGGCGCAGGCAAAGGTGACGATGGATTAGGAACATCACGAACCATAGTGCGATTTATTCTGGGTCAGCCTCGGAAAGGTTGGGAAAGGCGCATACAAGCTGAAATGGAAAGTGAGTTATGTCTCGGCGTGTACATCCCTTGACACTAAATTTTGACATACCCGCCCAGTGTATAATGACATCATCATTTTGCCTTGTCCGGAGAACATGAATGCTGGCAAATCACACTCGTATTTTAGCTGGGCCGCTGAACATGCATGGGTGCCCCCTGTCTATGTCAACACCTCGATTCCAGTACCACACTTTACCTATTCAGTACAATCATCGCCTCCTCCCCGTCCTGCACCTCACGATTCGCATTTTGCTTGGGAGGACTATGCCTCTGGTCAGCCTAGTCCTTGGGTAAGGCCAGACTTCGTTGCCAAAGTGGATGATGATGCTTTTGTAATACTGGCGGAATTGGAGTCCAGGATGAGGCTAGAGCTACATGCCAAAGGGCATGTCCCGTATGGTTCCTCAGACAATGTCACCTCCGTCCGGGCCGACCCTGAAAGCTCCCAGTTGCTTGCTCCAGTAGAATCGAACGACCACATGACACCTAAACAAGTGGGGATTCTTCAAGACCCACTTGTCTACTGGGGCTATCTCGTCAAGGATAGCTTCATGGCCGGCGAGTTATATGGCTTGAGCTGGAGTCTCGTTACTTGGGTTTCACAGGACACAGCCGTCAGAGGTCTGACGAAGGGTGCTGAAGACAAGCAAACCGCAAGGTGGATGAATCTTCACCCACAAGCTGCTCAAATTCGATGGACGGGTGAACGGTGCTGGATTTATGATCATCCCCGAGCTGGCACTGTGTGAGCACAACTTCAGTTCACCACCTCGCCATACCTCCGCTCACATCGTTTCCTAGTTACTCTCATGGGTATTTATTTCCCTCCCATGTTACGCGAGTCAAACAATCTGTGTTATCCTACATCGAGAAGGAGTGGAGGAATAAGTCAAGTGCCGACCAGGGTTCAGACGTTCCGCCTAATCCTACGCCATCCTCATGGGCTCATTCAAGCGTGTCAACATTTGGAGTTCGCTATCAACAGCCAATCCAGGATATGACTTTAGACGAGAGTGTAGAGGCACTGGTCGAAGGGAGTGACATGTCCAAATTGCGTGAAGGTCGGTTCCAATAACCGGTCGCACTACCGTGTTAATCGTTTTTCTGGTTAGGAATGGCGTTTGAAACAGACTATACATGGAAGCATAGAGAGGGTCAGATGAAACGTTACGAGAATAAACGTGTCGGCGGAACGGTTGTCGTGCATTTCATCAAGAAACATGCGTGGTTTTTGGAGACTGCACTCGCATTCCTCGAGACCGACAACTATTCAGAATCTGAGCTAGAGCACGTCTCTAGCGGCGTAGACAAGGAGAGCTTTAACATCGGGTTTTCGGCCGTCTGGACGGACACGAATGCATTCAAGCACGTCAATACTAGCTCGCCATAACAACTGATCGATTTACTATATTACCTCGACATCACCGGTCGACCTGTTACCCCGGCTTAAATCAGTTTTATCGTTTAGGTGCATACCAGCTTGTTTATTCGTTAATAAATCGTTTCAAACTATACCAACATTCCACTCTTGAATTTGAGAAACAGATTTGCACCAGGGACCACTAACGTCTGAAGCAGCGAGTACTAGCACGTCATACGACATTCACTGGGTGCTATCAATAACCATCCAGCGTGCTTGCTGTGGAACCCTCGTCAGGGATTACAAGAGGGTCAGAGTTCTGCAGCCGGCCAAGCACAGCTCTTCTAATAGTTCCTTCCCACTGTCTGAACCAGACCCCTTCCCTTAAACCGACGGCTTGAGTCTGTGAACCCAAGACATCACCGGATCCTGACGTGTGTCCACAAATCATATCGGCAGGTCGCACGTCTGCAAACGTACTTTCGGGATTTTTGCCATTGGTAGTATACTCTTTGGGATTTGCAACTCGCTCCACACGCTTGAGAGCATATGCACCTCCGCATAGTTTCCAAATCCCACCGCCTTGATGATGAAAACGTTGGAATAGCCACAGGAAGGGATATATGAGCGTAATAATCAGCAGGAATTTGACCCATCCGTTTGAGAGTGCACGCGATAGACGATTATCTGATCGGATGGAAATCTTCGAGCTCGAGGTCTCAAACGAAACTTTGAAATCCCCCCTGTAGTAAGTGGAAGCTATAACGGATCGGGTAGCAGATTTCAGAGCATCGAAATCCCAGCCATAAACGACCTACAGAAGAATGGATCAACCAACAGACCAGGTTAAAATAAAATCATAGGACAGACTTTACAGTACTCGAATTCTTTCAAGAACTTCTTGCTAGAGCAATAGTCATCTGCCCACTGGCGAAGCGTCCACGACGATTTCAAGACATTGTTATCGTGCATAACGCGCGGCTGGTCCTCCCTCCATGCATAGTCGCTGCTGACCCACGGAGGAAAGCCTTTAGAGTCACGTTGATTATCCCATGCTTTGACAGCCTTGATCTCCGCGCTCTTGGCCTTGCGTTTCTCATGGCCAATGCCAACTTCGCGAAACATACGGCCGCGGTAGGCAGGGGAAGAGTCTGCTACCGACCAATGTGTAGGTTTTCCAAGAATATGCTGGCCGACGTCTATCTTAAAGTCGAAGTCTACGATGTTTTCCGTGTAGTGTTCAGTGCGCCACTCTGAGCGATCATCTCTGTGGTCTGAGCGGACCAAGCGAGTATGGGTTTCGTCGTGCGAGCCGTAACAATGTAGAAAAAATCGAGGCGGGGAGGCTGCCTGAGAAAGTAAGAAGCGATAGAGTGCTTCACCTAAGTTGGTGATGTTAGGACATGGCTGGAGAACTGAGCTGTTGACAGACCATCCTCATTCAAGTGGGGGTCGTGAGAGATGACATGTCCAGCTCCCGAGACGAAGCAGTCGGCGTCGTACGGGGCAAATTCTGGGGGATCTTCGCCGCCAGGGGCAGCGTAAGTTTCGTACTGGGAGAAATCGGGAACAACCGGGTCCCTTGCGCTCTGCTCGAACGGGGGAGGAGCCTCTTCAGCGGTGTGGTCGGCCTGAGATGCGTTTCCTGTGACGAGTGGGTGTTCCCATGGACGTTCTGAGTCGAGCGAAACCATCGCGTTCAAGTTGTCAAAGCAGCGTGCGCCCTATTCTTTGTTAGTTCTACCGTGCGCGCCACATGCACGTTCACTTTGAGGTGCACCTTTTCGCAGCGCTGAGATGTTACAAGTTGACCCGATCGGACCCGATCAGTTCATCTGGAGCGGCGAGGTGAAGGCATGCCAGGAGCTGTTATTGCCTCGCAACTTTGGCCTGGTCAGTGCAGGCAAGTCCGAACGACGGACGGCGACTCCCTCGGGCAACAGCGATCAATTAAGGGCAAAGCTTGCCTTAGTGCTTGAGCCGCAAAGTGAACCTGCCGTTCACTCTCGCTGCCCCTTCACATCCATTTGCGCCCACTGGCTAACCGTCAGAATGATTGTCTAGCCTCGTTCACCCAGGTGAGTCTTCTTTCTTGTCTCCATCCTTTGGCTTCCTCTTGCTTGGGTCAACCATTAGGATCTTACTAACCCGTGGGTTGTGTTCTAGGACTCCACGCCCTTCCGCATCCACGCCTTCCAACCCCTCACGGTCTATTGTAAGATTCTTTTCCCTTTTACTTTGTTAGCCATTCGCCTTTCCTACTCAGGTTGTTTGCTACTTTGGCAAAGCCCGGATTTACTTGCATCCCACGTCCCTCTTATTGCACGCGTCGCCCTCTACTGCGATTCATATGTCCTCGACGCCGGCCGTTGTTACTCCCATTTCTGTCTCACCCTCTCTGTCTCCAAACGCACCGTCGCCTCCATCTATACCTCCTGGTCGCATCCCTTCACATTCTGATAATCTCTCCATACTTAGTACCTTGGCGACAACGTTGTCAACTCCGTCTGCCATTACTCCTGTAACGACACTGGCATTTTTGGAACAATCCCAACAATCATCCTCGTGCGTTCACAATTAAGTTTCCGAGGTTCTTTTGTATGAGCCACCTGCAGTGATAAAACCACTACGACTGCTTCAACCGTGGTTAATACAGTAGGCGTGCCATCGTCTACCATTCCCTCCCTTTCAGCCAACGTTTCTTCAATGTCTTCTTCCACATTGTCATCCACTACATCGAGTAATGTCAGTCGGTCAACGACATCAATCTCAGAAACCATTATTATTCCAACGACCTCCTCGACGAGTTCTCTGACTACCCTCCGGTCGTCAACGTCTACGTCCTTCACCACCTCTCTACTCGGAAATACCACCACTCCCTTGGCTCTCTTGTCATCTTCGACTACCTCTTCCAATATCCCATTCTCTACTTTATCTTCTGATTTATCATCTCAAAGTTTTCCAGTGGGAACTGACACGCCACTGTACGAGTCTGCTTTAGATGCCTGGCCTCAAGGGGTAGCTCAACACTATTAATAGTACGACGGTGTTCGCAAGTACCACGATTTTCATTACGAGCACAAACAGTCAGGGACAATTAATGACGAGCGCACCTCCCGTGGTCACCAAGGTGATCACCACGACGGGCAGCGGCGGAATGGCCACTACGGTAACTCAAGCTATCGTCAATCCCACACTAGCTTCGAACAACGGTACTGTCAGTGAAGAATCGTAAAGTTTCTGTCATCTCTTTACAAGACAGGTGCTAAAACTACCTGCAGATTTTTCACCGACACGGGGGCTGTCATCGGTGTCTTTGTCGTCGTCGGTCTCGCCTGTGCTTCCATTATGATGTGGATATTATTTGCCATACGCCACCGCCAGCGTATGAGGCGAATCGAACAAGACACCATGGCCGAAGCTGCTGTCACCGCTGCAGGCTTAAATCGAACGCCATTAGATGACGCTGATGAAGATGATAGCCCGACATCGCCAAACGTACACCATCAATCTTCGCCAAGGATGGGCCAACGACGCAAGGTTCTTGATTCGGGTTTCCTGCCGACATCTACTCGGCTTCCAGAGGTACTTGATGGCCCCGTCGGGGGCGGCGTCAATTCATACCCAAGTTACCCAGCGGAACTCCGTACGGGTACTCGTCCAGAGGGATACGTGCCAGCTCGTACGACAAGTCCTTTTCCTCGGGCCGAGCAGTGCATCGACGACCTTGGTTCGTCTCGTGATCGTAGAAGCTCGTACGGTCATACTCCCACATACAGTGCAGGCAGTTTCGAACCTCTCCTGGCAAACTACGCACGAACTACGTCGGACCGGGATACTTCGGCCCCTGACGTGGAAAGCCCACTGAATCGCTCTCTCCGACACGTAGCAGGCAGTATGTCGGCACCAAATGAGCGTTCCTCAGGAAGTCCTGGCAATGGATCGAGAAATAGCTTAAACAGGCAGAACTCATCTGATAGCTCTGTCTTCCGAGATGAAGAGGACTACACCCGCTATGTCCTAACGGCGAGTATCCGCTGCTGGGTCCTCCACCGTAGTACGCTGAAGTTCGCTTTCAGGTTCGCAATGTACCTGATGATCAAAGTCAACATTCATCATAATGAATGCCTGGGCATTTATTTATGTTCTTATACTTTTTTCGGCTACCAAGCCACATCAATTTCACATAGGATACTACACCTTGACATGCTGCTTGCAGAACGCGCTCCACCATTCGTTACTACTGTTGTCGAATCGATTCTGTGACGGACAGACACACATCTTCACGGGCACTCGTCGGACTTCCCATGCATTACGATATAATCATTGCATTCCACTGTATCACCTGTGCTCACGTCACCACGTGTATGTATTCTTTCAGTTCTTATCGTTCTAGAATTATCACCGGGTTCCGTGTCGGTCTCGCAATACCCGGGCCATATCAGGGCAACCCGCCTTGCATGCACACGGTAGCTCGTAGGGCGATATAATGGAGTAAGTTAACCGCCTTCATACACTGGCACTCCCTTTCTTCCCACTACTTAGTATCCAGATGTCTTCCCGACCCACCGTATCGAAAGTCACCCAGTATGGCAATGCAGCCTCATTTTGGGTGGAATACCCGTCTGGACTTATAGATCTCACTCGATCAACACATCCGCGAGAGGGAGTGTCTGAGCCCCCCCAACTACAAGCATCTCAGCTCGATATACCTGTGAATGGCGATCGCGTGATCAGAATCAACAAAGCTGCGACTGCAGTCGTAATGATTGACATGCAAAAGTCGGTCCTCCACCTCCACCATTCTTCTTACCCAGGCGTTGACTGCTGGGCTGCCTTCCCCTAGCTTCTTTCTGCATCCTGGTCTCAGGGCCCACACCTCAGGACTGAACTGCGTTGCTCCTCTTCAAGCTCTGCTTCCTTCTCTGAGACAGCAAGGTGTGAAAATCCTTTGGGTGTGAGGACCTTTGCATCTGCCAAAAGCTACATTCCTGACCCACGTATTCCTAGTAACTGGGGTCTCACACAACACGAGCTCGAGACCATCCCACCGTCATTGATCCGTGGTTTTACCAAAGGGGGACGTGGCGGCTTTGGTTCAGAATTACCGAATAACTTTGGTAAACTGTTGATGAGAGGCGAATACAACTCTGAGCTCTATGGCCCTCTCCAGGAGGAATACCTACGCGGGAAGGAGTCAGGCACCGATGTCTGGATTCACAAGAACAGGTTAGCATCACTTGGGCGTATGTAGAGATATGCTGGTCAATCAGTCGCTGAATCTATTGGCCAGGATGAGCGCGCTGTGGGGCTATCAGAGCGCATTGGACCTATATCTTCAAGAGAATGGCATCACAACTCTCTTGTTGGGTGGTGTCAACACCGACCAGGTATCTGGCCTTTGTGCTCGTTCTACCAACTATGAATAACTCTAGTCGTTTGCAGTGCGTCCTAGGTACCCTCGTCGACGCATACTTCCGTGGTTATGATTGCGTCTTGGTTGGTGACGTCACAGCTACTACCTCGCCTGCCGGGGGATTAGAGAACGTCTTTTACAATGCTGAAAACGTGGGTTTGATTTTTCGCAGCCAACCCTCTAGCTCATGTGCACTTGATTAACAGTCCTACGGATTTCTGACTGATACCACAAGGATCATCAAGGCTACAACAGTGTGACATGTCCGTGTATCATTACAAAGGGACGTGATGTGATGGGCAAAGCAAGTCTCGTATGCGGTCGAACTACCTGCGTCTGCATACTATATGTTAGCGATACGTTGGATGATCAAGCAAAGCAGTGGGTTTAACATTGCGCGGTCGAGAACCTATTTGAGAGCGATCGTAGATGGAGGATGGAGGCATCTGCAAATGCAAGGCATCAGAGAGTCTGACTGGATCACATTTCGCATTTCTCACCGGTAAGAGTGAGGAGGGACTCCTTGGCGCATATTGAGAGGAATTGGGAAGCACGATGTTGCTAAAAGAGACAGGCATCGTTTGGTTGGAGTACATTGTAGCAGCCGCAGCCAGACCGCGGGATGGTGGTGGGGGAGGCCGTCGACGCGGCGGACGTGGTGGGGGACTGGTGGGGGAGGCTACGAATGGTGCAGAGAGCACCATAGATTCAATCATATCGTCCTGTGTCTCCATCGGAGGTAGACTAGGCGGGTATATTGAAGGAGAGGATGGAGCCAACGACGGGACTGGCGAGTCAGTACGCAAGTTTGATGAGATGGTCAATTCTGCCGATCCCCCCGATGTGCGATTTTTTGCGAAGTGATCACTGAACGAGCCATCATATTGCGTCCCTGTCACCTTGAATGTACTATCAGTCGCAGGAGTAGCTATGCCGGCTGTTAATCTCGGCTCTGGAACAATCCATGAATAAGTGCCACTCCTGTAGGATTGCGTAACGGAAACAGCACCATTATTGACCATGCTCATCCCAGACTGATCACGAAACCCTGCATGGAGGGCCCGGTCACCATCATTCAAAGGTAAGGAGATCCTATCGCGTGTTCGCCGTCGGAGTCGGCGCCTCCAGGCAACACACAGGCAAGCGGATATTGCTGCGGAGAAGATAGCAACAGCCACAAAGGTCCCAGCAACTGCGCCGGGATTATCGAAAAAGCTGTTAATCGCCGGGATGAGCACAGGTTAGCAACTAAAACGGCCGTACTTACGAGTGGCCAGTAGAAGTAGTTTCTATCTGTGTGCCTGTCGCTAAGATACCACCCGGTTGTGTCGAGGACCCTAGTGATGAATAGGTCAACGATAACGATCCTGATCCATTTGCTATTGCACTCGTCATGATGGGGACTGGGGTCGAAGACATGGTTGGGACTTGTTCATTAGTCGTGCTCGCCTGTGTCGAAAGTGCAGAAGTTGGAGATTCCTGCGAAGTAATGGACGAAGTATCACTGCTGAACGCCATTGAGGCGGTTGACACCGATGTTGGCGAAGGACCAGATGTGACGGATGTGGAAGTAGAGAGGAGGGAACTCGACCCTTCGATACCTGACGAACTTTACATAGTATCACCCCAGTATCGAGTCATGACTTCAATGGAGTGAAGCATATGAGGGTCAACAAACACTTACGATGACATTGAAGTGCTAGATGTTTCGATGCTCGTAGTAGGCGTAGTGGACGATGGGGCTATCGTGACTGAAGATGAGACACTAGGAGAGGCGATGGCATAAGGGGTAGACGATGAGATTGCCATCACGGTCGCGGCGAGTGATGAAGAAACACTGGAAGACACTGATTGGTGTTAGACAAGGTAATTCGAATGCGTAAGGGCAAAACTAGTAGACAGAAGGACAGACTCACTAATGGGTTCCCAACTCACGGGTCAGGGCTAGCTAGAATATGCACGGCACACGGGGCCCCGGGAGGAAAGACCGTCCATTGTCAGAGTCCCTTTTTATCTCCACCGGACCATTTTATTTTCCACAGAACAGATGAAGAGTATCATGATGTAGCCAGAAGAATATCGAAATGACGCTGCGTGAGTGTGTACTCCCTTACCTCCTACCTAGAGTGAGGTAGCCATTGTCGATATTCACGGTAGCACGAGAATGTGGACAGGGAGCCGCGTGGGCGGCACCGGCTGACAGCACATAAAGACCATCCAAGCCATCTGACGCACCAAGATTAGTCGAGGTTCACGAGGAACTCAAACACTTACGGAGCTAACTAGCGCTGGCGGCGGCAGAATACTTCACGTGCTACAAACCAACTCGGCCCACGCGTTCCCTTGGATAAGTGGAATAATAATACCCTGTGACTAGACTACACGAGTCTATATCAAGCGACTACTAGTAGATAAGTGAACATTATGAATGCATATAAAACAGTGCGTGTCGAGAGGAAGCCAAAAGAAGTCGGTAGAAGCGGTATATGCAGTGGAAGGGTATGGGGGAAATGGAAAAACAGAGACACTAGTTTATGCAACCCACCTCAGCACGACCGAGGCATCCGGCGACGAGTCCGCAAGAAAGAAAGAAATTTCGCTGCTAACAACATTTGCCCGATGGTAGCCAATTCCGCAGTCGCGTTTTATCCGATCGCCTTCTTCGGGTTCCGCTCAGACTACCGAAACTGAGGTGACTTGAGCTCGTCACTCTCCGGAGTGCCCGGTCTCCATAACTAACACCACTTCCAGTCTTTTCCGGATCAAGGACACCTGATTCTATGGACAAGAGAATAGACCTTGCAGCGAGCAAGAAGGGCGCCTCCACATTGTCTCCGGTCAAAGAGGATGCTTCAAGGAAGTGAACACCTGTGCAACCCAGTGAATTCAAAGCTAACCCTGGGGACTCAAATCGTTACCATTCTCAGCTGCCCATCTGCTCGCCTCCGACCACTCCACCTCTCGATCTTCATCTCGGTCTGATTTGTTTCCAACCAAAACCGCAACAAGATGTGGACTAGCCAACGTCCTCGCATCGGCGAGCCACTTGGATAAGTTGAGGAATGTATCACGCCTACAAACGATTTAGATATGCAACGAATCACCTAACAACTTACTTGGTGATGTCATATACGAGAATCACACCGGCGGCACCACGGTAGTAGCTACGTGTAACAGACCTAGTTCCATTGTCAACCAATCAAGAGAACTCCCAGCAGCGCAACCCTACGCACCGGAAACGCTCCTGTCCGGCTGTATCCCATAGCTAAACAATTCAGATTAGGTGCTCGTAAGTTTCCAGAGGTAGTCCGGAATACAAACCTGGAGTTTGATTCTTTTCTCGCCCAACTTGACCGTTCGACTGGAAAACTCTACACCAATGGTGTGTTGCGAATGATCCTTGACTATATAAAGATTCAGATCCAGTTAGCAGTGCAAGATTTAAGAGTGCGTACAAGCATTGTGCGTAAAATGATGGAGAAGACAAGATTTACCCGTTCCAGCTTCACCTAGAACGAGTCGCGTAGGGTGTTGAGTTAGGAGTGGTCGGGAGTATGCGATCAACCAACCGATGATAATGTATTTCATTAGAAAGTCTGAACACTGGTGAGCGACGACGCCTGATGGAGCTGAAAGGTTGACTGACCATAAGTCTCTAGAAGTTCCGTAGCATCGACATCGTATTCATCCAGGGCCATGGCACAGATGTAACCGGTTCAAGGTTGTTGCAGAAGAGACGAGGTATACATTCCCACGGTGTCACAGCCACGGTATTACGTTATATTGACTACTACCAGCCCTTCCAAGGAATCCAAATATCGATCACTTTGTCTGCGCTGCTGTCCACGTCTGAATCCACGACATAGTACCAAGGATGCCCAGCTGCAATCAAACAGGCGTGCTGTCCAACAATCTGGATTATGTCCCCAATTCTCAACGTCGCGTCAGTTTGTCCCGCGGACGGGTCGATAGGCATCTGCTCCAGCGTCCCGTGTTCTTGGGAGATCCTACCAAGTCTCCATGACTTGCCGACAACTTCACCGAACCCAGGTATCCTTCCAGTATCCTTGCTCATCGCAATTGCCCCTACGTCGCACATGGCCTCGTCCAAGCCGTCTTTACCCCTTCCCGGGTAATATGATATCACTGTCGTAATCACGCGCTGAGAGATCCTCGGACGGTCGATGAGAGTTGTATGAAGCTGCTGGAGGTCCAACATAGGGTAGTTTCCTAGAGTTGAGTGCATGTTTTCAGTACTGACCACCCCACCTTCAGTGTTGACCTACCCGCGTGCAACTCGAGAATACCATGCAGCTGCGAGGTTATCCGGGCTCTCGCGGAGGCGCTGTGCGCAGCAGGCGTTGAGCCCACGGACAGTACGAACGGCTCATTGTGAGAAACAGATAGGTCCGCCAGAACTTCCTTGGCCATGACTGCAACATCATTGACGAGACGCACTTCTCCTGTCAAATACGACTCCGCCTCCTCAAGAGAGGTTGATCCGTAAGAATCTCCTGCGTGACTATAAAATCCGTAGACAGAAATCACAGGAGACTCAAACACTGTCTTGATGAATGGTTTAAACGATTCGGGCTTGGGCGATGTACCTGCGCGCCTTTAGAGGCTAAGTTGAACCGTCTCGCGCAGTAAGGGAGGAGCATACTTTTGACCTCCATCGATCTTGATGAATGCAGACCATCGCCTTGGTCTCGCCTGCTGCTTTTCGTATTCCTCCAGAAACTTGATTTGTTCTAGGTTATCCACGAAAATACGGACTGTTCCTCCATACTTGATCATCTCCTCGTTGAGTGCGGATAAGTCATCAAGCTTGTTCAAGCCCACTGGGAGCCCATAGAGCAGCTATCATTGATGCGTCACGAAAGCAACGATCCAGGGGATCCAAGACAACTCACGTCCTTGATAGTCCCGTCGGAAACTAATCCGCCTCTCACAACCTCCCATGCTTCCATCAAAGTCGAGACGATCACAGCACCCGTTCTACCAGCATCGGAAACAAGCTGCAATTTCGTCCCCTCAACAGTCTAATTCAAAATGAGAATGATCGGTTGCATCCTGGGAGGTGACATGGATTACCTTGTGCGTCTTGAGGTGAGCCCTGAAACTTGCCCCCCAAGCTTTTGCATTCTCGTGCATCTTTGCACAGTTGTCCCTGAAGGCAGCACGATCGACGACCAACGCTGGAGTACGCAGTTCGTTCAGAGACTTTCCAACAAATTCCTTCACTAGAGCATCTTTGTTGGGCACCACGAGTCGCCATGGGGTATGAGTTTGCTTGATGTTTTCCATTGCTTCTGGTGGGGGGCTGACCTAGTGCTGAGGTCCATATATCCGTTATTTATGGCCTGCTGTTTACCCACACGGACCGGACCGGAATGTCGTTATTTCAATCTGTGGGGTCACCGGGCTGAACAACGGCCTTATCGGTGGTTGATATCGCTATCGTTTCAATTTCCTACATACTTAAGATAACATGGCCGATGCATGGCAACTGTTCCCCATACACAATGGGCGGACAACCTATCGATCCAGATATTCTTCCACGTCTCGACCCAGAGTACGTGGAATTCCACAACAAGCACGTCGCACACCTCCCTGCCCCCCACACTCTGCCATGGGACCCGAACATTCGTAACAAGGAGACCGTGCCAGGGGCCGCACCAATACTGGAGGTCGGAAGCGTCGATGATTACGATCTAAGTAAGACCAAGGTCCGTGTCTTTACTCCCAAAGGACTTCCACCGAAAGGTGGATGGCCAGTGTATTGCTGGTATCACGGTGGTCAGTACTTTTCATAATCGGAGTTCAACGACGCGTTAATCGCCCAAGGATAGGCGGCTGGACGTTGGGAAGCATAAGTGCAGAGAACGCTTTCTGTTCCCGAATTTGCACCGGTAATCGCTCTGTGTTTTTTGCGATTAGACACCTACCTGACGGACTTGTACAGGGGCTAAATGTGTGGTCGTCACCGTCGATTATCGTCTCGCCCCAGAGCACCCATATCCTGCGGCAGTTGAAGACTCCCTTGAAACGCTTCAGTGGGTTCATGAGAAGGGATCATCCCTCATCGGCATCAATCCCCGTCTCATCGCCCTTGGAGGTTCATCAGCGTAAGGAAGCATGTTGCCCGTGAGGTCAATACTGAGTGATTGCACAGAGGCGGAAACCTTTCAGCCATCATATCTATGAAAGCAGCAGAGCTCAATCCTCCCATCCCTATCGTGTACGTGCAGATGATTGTCCCGGTCACAGATAACACTGCCCAGCCTACGGGTGACCCTTATCGCTCGTGGAAAGAGTGTGCGAACACAGTCTGGCTCAACACAGACCGCATGATATGGTTCCGGAACTTCTATGTGCCAAATGTGGCCGACAGGGAAAAATGGGACTGTTCTCCTATTTTTGCTCCAAGGGAGTTGCTGCAGAAAACGCCACCCACATGGATTGCTGTCATGGAACTCGACATTCTCAGGGATGAGGGTCTGGCTTATGCGGAGAAACTGAAGGAAGCGGGGGTCCATGTCACGCACAAAGTGTACCAGAAGGCTCCCCATCAAATCCTAGCTATGGACGGTGGGTCATGTGTGCTTTCCATGTAAAATTATCCCTAACGCTATCGATCATGACCATGTGCTCTGGATCTCATAGGGTAAGCAACAATTATCTCTGATGATGGTTCTTGCTGATCGTATCATAGTGTCCTTGCCATCGGCCGAGAGTTAGTAGCCGATGCAACCAGAAATCTGGCAGAAGCATTTGGAACGTTTGAGTTGTAGTGCTTGTCTCTAGCAATGAAACCGTGAAGACGTATATCATTTGATTTGAAGTGATACATGGTTTGAAGTGATACATGATTCGAACAGGTGCTCAGATAGTAAAACATGTGCTCAAGCAGCGGCGATAGCCTCTATCTCGACATCAAAATCAAACGGGAGTTTACCAGCTTGAATGCAGGTGCGAGCGGGCCTTGGTTCCGGGATGAACTGTACATGCCAGGTGAGATTCTACACAGCACAAACTTTAAATTGTCAAGTATACCTCAGTGTAGGCCTCGTTGACCTTGCCAAAATCGTCCATGCTCTTTAGGTAGATATTGACTTTAACGACCTTGTCCCAAGAGGACTCAGCAGCATTGAGCACGTCTGTAAGATTGCTCAAGCATTGCTTCTATTCAGATCATAGAAGTGATCCTCCATAAATCGAGGGACCTCCTGCGACTCACAGTATGAGCTTTGATGTCCCCTGGAATGGGTTTCCCTTCTCTGTCTACGGGAATTTGTCCGCTGAGGAAAACGAGTCCAGCCGCTTTCACAGCATGGGCTATTCGTTCGGTTAGGCGATTCAACTAGGGAAGATGAAATAACACGCACAATACATAGGCCGCTGTGGCCGTTCCGTACTGTTGATCCTCTGGACTGAAGCCATGGCGTGAATGAGACTTGAACTATGGTGAAGGAATGCGCTGGAGCCGGACAGGAATGTTGGTCTTATCGATTCGTATATCGATGTGATCGATATCATTAGAAACTCGTGACTAATCACCTTTATCTAGTCTCGGTTCCATCCGTTCGGAGACAGCTGAGTACAGCTAGGTTTCAATTTGCGTTGTTCGGTAGGCAGTCCATTCGCCACGGCGTATGGTCGAATCACGTCGCTGTATATGTAATGAAATTATTTTTGCTCACACAATGAAGCATAGTTCCAGTTTGTCAGCTGTGACTGACACACCGTGACGTGATGAACGGATGGAATCGATCTTTATTTCGTCGTCATGACACAACCGATCAATCGATCGATTGCTCTCGACGTTTATTAAACATTGCGGAAGAGGGATCCTGCTTCGGTAGTCATTGCCACGATATCAATGACCATGCATCATGGGGTCTGGGAGAAGGCGCCCAGATGAGTTCCACATCAGAATACGACAGGCAGGAGTTTAAGTAACAGTACCCTGTGGGGAAATGTGTCAAAGCAATCCCTATCATCTATGGGCTGCATGATACTCTTCGCAGCACGGAAGGAACTGTTCTGGGGGAAGCTGAAGTAGTCGTGGGAGCGGAGTGATGAGATCTTAGGTGCTCCTACTTCAAGAATTGATCTGCAATTTTCGAATCACGAGGCAATCTACTGGAACATTTTCATCGAGGGGATAAACCCATAGTACAGCAGGAACAAGTAAACCTGCCTGTGCAAGGTCCCGTACAACGTATGTACAGGCAACATTTTTGAAGGTGTATCAGAAAACTGCCTGGAACTCAGAAGAATTAATAGGACGCATGTTCTGACACGTATATTCTGCAATGAACCATTCATCAAGTTAGTGTTGCGTGCAAATTTATTGGTGAGCCATCATGATAGCATCGGATATGAACGCGGCAGTGATTTGGCGCCCTCCAAACCATCGCCCATTCAATCCTTGGATGGCTTTCTTTGCAGAATCGATGGCGTTGAACTTCAAGTAGATCTCGCCCTGATTCCACGATCAGCTAGAGACATCGATCGTGAAAGAAAAACATACCTGGCTGTCTTTTTCGACCTTAATAGCATCAACTTTGCCATACTTCTCCTCGCATTCACCTTTGACGTCGTCAGCAAGATCCTTATCCCAATCACGCTCTATTTCTCTGTAAAGAGATTAGCTGGCTTGCCAAGGCTAGAATCAGGATGGGTGCTAACTCTTCCGGATCAAACATGTTCTTCAATAGAACAGAACGTGATTGCATAGCCTGAGGAATATTTGGTTTGGTACTACAATTTCAAGAGCTGTGTCAGTATATGCTAAAAATGACGGAGAGTCAATCATACACAGGCAGAGGCTTGGGTGTCGGCTCAAGTCTAGCAAGTTTCTGCATTAGTGCCTGACGTGACGCTGCGTTCAAATTACCGCCTTGAACAACCATCAATACCCAGTCGACCACGGCAAATCGTGAGTAACCTTACCGCCAGTTTCATCCAAGGAATCCTGCTGGGTATACTTCACTGTGCCTTTCTCATGTACAGTGTTTACTCGCAGCTAAGAAACTATGAGGGGAGCTAAAGTGAAGGTCATGGCCAAATACGTACCGTCCTGCCTGCAAGCTCAAAACCTTCCATCTGCTCCAACGCCATCTTGGCGTCGTCTGCCCTTTTATACCTGTCAGAATGACATGAGTACGCGAGAAACATAGTTTTCAGAAGAAGATAAAAGGACTTACTGCACAAATGCATAACCCTTGCTTCTGCCAGTCATCGGATCCCTGTGCAGATCAACAAATTCCAGTTCACCAAAAGGTTCAAAGACCTGCTTGATATCGGATTCCGTGAGGTTGAAATGTAAGGAACCGACATATAATCTGTAAAGTGACTTGGGTCAGTCACCAGCACGCGTTTGACCAAGGAAAGTGACCCACTGCATTGCCCCATGAGAAGCATTGACACCAGGTGGTAGGTTCAGATTCCTGGTACGTTGTGTTAGCTGAATACTATATGCAAACGATGGACCTGACCCATCTCCTGGATGAAGCCTATTCCTCTCTGACTCAGTCAACTGGACTACCATAGGCAAACCCATTACGACTGTGCCACTCAAGGCAAGAGCCTTCTCGACTAGATCTATGGAACGGAATTCCACGTAGCCGATGCTGAGAACAGGTAAATAATGATTCACGGCAGACGTGAACACAATCCTCACCCTTTGGATCGACGGGAAAGCCTATCAGTGACAATACGAGCATCCATCACAGTTCCTTCACCCAATTTGTCTTCAAAGAAGCACCCAAGGTCACGCGCCGTGAGACGAGCGGCAAGTTGAGAAACAAAGACAGACCGGGCTTCGGAATCGTCTTCCTTGGGTTCATCAGGGTTGTAATCTTCGGTAGGGGGGGGATCATATTTCGGAGAGCTACGTCTAGCAGCAGGAAGGGTGAGGACACAAAGAACGAGAAAACTGAAAAGCCTACAGGATGGGCGGGCTTCGCCTTAGGGAGCGTTTGTCAAATTCATCATCCTCAAGTGGTGTATTGTCAATGGGAAGGGGCCTTGCCTCGCGACGTTCTTTGTCCCTTCGATTCCGTGGCAGATCGTCAAACTCGTCGCGAGCATCCCTTGCCCTCCTGTCGTCGTACCTACGATCACGTGAGCGATCTCTACGGTCAGAAGTCCTGCTTCGAGGACTATCCTTGGGTTGGCCGGCAGTAGAGGGTGGAGGAAATGAGCTATCGATTTCGTCGTGTTTCTTGCGTTTGGATCGCTCCTCGTGGTCCCTAAGTTCTGGGGACTCTTCGCCTTCGTCTCTCTTTCGGCGTCTCTCTTTTTCGTCAGGGATTCTGTGGCGACTCTCTCCCACCTCACGTCTGTCACCACCACGGTGACGGCGTTCTCTATCCCTTTCTCTGTCCTTCTCGCGGTCTCTGTCCCTGTGGGACCTCTCGCGAGACCTGCTTCGTCTGTCCCTGTCCCGGTAATCTCTTTCGCGGCTCCGCCTGCGCTTGTCTTCGCTGCCTCTATCACTTTCCTTTCTTCTGTCTCGCCGGTCTTGTGAGTGTGAACGGTGAGAGGGTCTGGTGCGATGAGTGTCAGTAGAATGATTGCGAGACCTGACAAAAGGCAATTAAACAAGCGCCTGGGCATAACAAAGTGGATGAGAAACGGACGATTTCCTGCCTGGTGACATGTCAAAATCCATGCCGTTGGTAGACATCACAAATTGTTGATGCGGGGGTCGCTCTGCTGGTTCGACACGATTCAAGAGGGATGATGTAAACACGCGAAAACTTCGTTCCCCAGCTGCAACTTGTGCACAGCCACCACGGGCGCTCGAAACGTTACATGCAAAAGAACAAGTACTTCTAAGCGCTATATAGTTGACGCAGCCTGGCTCTGACTCGCTTCTCCGCCTGGACAAGCTCCATTTCCTCAGAGAGCCTGTATAGCTCGTTCAAAGGATTAGCGCCACCTTCTTTCTCCAGGTCGTCCTCGATCATACTGAAAGCTTTGCAAAATTCCCCGTTGAGAATCTGTGGTGACCTCCGAGTCAGTGGCTAATCCATTTTAACGGTCTGATCTAAGGTTGACACACCTTTCCTTGCAAAATGTCCTTGAAGTGCTGACGCATCGCACTTCCGTCGAGAGCCAGCGCACCACTGAGCTGCCCGTATTGCGACACAACGGAGTGATGTTTTAGCTGTCCTCCAATGAATTAATAAGAAATATCGGCGCTGAACAGAATCAACGACACTACATGCCTGAGTCACAAAACCGTCATCGGCGGCCCGTTCAAATATTTCTGCAGGCTCCTTGGACATCCACCTGGAAGCTCTCAGCGATTAGCAACATTTAAGAGGGTGGGGACCCACATTTCATAGCAGAGGGCTTCATCTGAGCACCCGGCCTCTTTAAGAACATTGAACGCCTCCCTGAATGATCATTCTCAGATAAACTCTCGATTACACCGATTTCCGTTTCCCACCTGAACAAAACGATGATGTTGGGCCACAGTGCTTGTTCCGCAAAGAGGTCCATCATAGTTTCTTCTCGCACGGAGGATGCAATGGCACCCTGCTTCGTTGCGCCAATGGCTCGAGAAAGTGCAAGTGCGTTCGTCCAACCGTTTCCAGTCCCGTCTTGTTCAACAGATACGAAGCAAGGAAATCCTCGACCCTTTTCGTATAGCGATCGGACTGAAGAACCGATCATACTATGGATTCCATCAGTCATTGTATGTTAACTGCACGAGACCATGTAGCTACCGCGGAGCAACCATCACCACATTCTGGTCCGGTTGAAACTTGAGGAGACCAAAAAAGACATTATATCCGCTAGCAACAACTATGGTCGCATTGGCTTTCATCCTTGGATAAAACTGATTGTTGAATATACGAGGTTGCACCTGGTCGGGGATGAGAATAAACAATACTTTGTTTTTGTACCAAATGTCAGTGAATAAATGAGAGCCGATGAAACGGACGGACCATCTGCAATCTCCGCTGCCTTTGCAAAATCATGCTCGACTGTGAAACCTTTTTCCTTTGCAGTATCGGCATATGAATCGATGCGATTAGCGATTAGAATTTGCTCGTTTGGAATTCCAGAGTCACGCAAATTTTGCGCTTGTGCAGATCCTTGGTTACCGAAACTGATCAATGTTAGCCTCACACACTCAACGAGTGCTTTTTGCTCACCCTAGAAAGACGATTTTCTTGTTGGTCAGAACACCCAGATCAGCGTCCAAATCATAATAACTGTCCGAAGAAAGTCTATTGCTTGTCCGTTCATCTGAAGTATACCACTCACATCTTGGCTTGCGGCATAATGATGGATAACCTGAAAGCAGCGGATAACGATCAAGTGTCACTGGTCACCTAGGGGGTAGAGAGTAGAACTTCTAGCATTTATATGAGGGGTCCAGATATACGGACCTTCAACCCGAATTTCAGCACTACATGCCCAGGATCTATGGTCACGCTCACCTGTGTCGTATCTGAATGATGTCAGGAATAGCAACGGTGAGATATTGTCGTAGTCATGGGATAATGTCCGACATTAGCACACCTAAATGCGAATTCCGATATTCCCTCGGAGGAATCACCGGGATAGGATTCAAGTAATCTTTCCGCTGACGAGTTTTTACATTGCTCGAGCCATTGACGGTGTTGACATCCCTGAGCAAGGGACTACCGTCAGGAAAGACAGTGTTTGGCATTACGGGCTTCTGAGAGCGACAGAGTTTAGGCTGAACGTCTGTTGTAGAATCGTTATCGAGTTGGCATAGTACGGCTTGCGGCTTCAGGACCATCCTCTGTGACATGAATCACCCGCCCACCTACTATGGGAGCGCGATCAACCTGCTCCGCACACTGATAGCCTGAACTCGATAAAATCAATCTTCCCTCAGCATTTTAAGTTGTCACAATGCGCATTGGAGGAGCCGAGGACACACTCGGTTGTGGGGGGAATAAATAGTCAGTTCGATGAACACAGCTGCTCGTATACTTGTATTGATCTCACGTGCTGGGTGGGTGGCAGTGGTTCTGATATTACATTGCGATGACGCCTCGGCCCGTTGGCTCAAGGTCAGCTAATCACAAAGCTGTGAGTCGGTACCTTGGGATCAGGTGTAACTTGGAGGGGATATTTTAGCAGGCATCTGCAGATGCAATACAGTTATTCCGACTAATCTCCGAAGTATATGATGACGCGCTTCAAAGCGCCGTATCTGAGCATGCCATCATTAAGATGAGAAACAAAAAGCAATGTGATTTGACACCCACGATAGTAATATTCGTCAATCAATGGCACCCAATTCCTTATGAATGTGCTAAATACTCCAATCATAGGTTTAGTAGCAATACTTTCTGCGATCGATTCGATCTTCGGTCTAGGGGAATAGTTTAAGTGGAATATCGCACGTGGCAAAGAGCAAACTTACCGCGTGTACGAATCCCACACGGATCCACGAAGGAGGTACCAAACTAGATCCCGGTCCCTTCGAGCATACTCGTCCCGTTCTACGGTTGAAGACGGGGATGGGACCCGGCGAAGGTTGCGAGATAAAAGCTCGAGCGCGAAGGTGATCATGAGGGCACGATCTTTATGGCTGGTTGTGGTCAACATGGCCACTGTAAGATGCTCAGTGGAAGATTCCTTGAGGGGGTGACGGGGTGACCTACCGTAAATAAGAGGACGGACAATGTAAATAATCTCGGCTGTCCAGTCCTGTATGGACACGAGAGGTTTTATGAGCTGTAAAGAAGGTCTAACAGAAGCTGTTGTCAGCGCTTTTGGTAGAAGATAGTCTTCTACAGACGTATCGGTGCGGCCAGGAGGAAGGGGAGTAAGCATGAGAGCGGAGGGTTGCAAAGGAATACGATTGTTCTTGAGGTGATCCGGAGTTGAAGGCGGGGACGAAGAAGGAGTGGTAGGAACAAGTGTAGGTGAGGAATGAGTGGAAGTTGGGGGTAGGAAGGTGGGGTCAATGTCACGTTCAGGAATGGGTGGAGATAACAAGGGTCTGCGGGTGATCCTTAGGAGGATGAACCGAAGTATCGCCCTGGAAAAGCAGATGTCAGGAGGTGTAGAAGATGTATAACATAGAGGAGTGCTCACTTGATAGCTTCCATCAGAACGATGCCTCGCCATCTGGCTCGAGTAGGTAGTTTGCGTCTCATGACCATCTCGACAAGAAGCTGAGTGAACTTGATAAGCTCCAGCACTCGGGCGACCCATTTGTAGATGGCATCCTTGTCAGACCATGCGCGAGTGTATTTAGTATGGAGAGGAGTTGGAAGAATAGATTTCCATTGTGGATCACTCTTGACGATTCTCGCGAGCAGGGTGTCATGATACAAGCTTATGGTATTCAGCAGGGTGGATACTGCGAAAGGGTGTACATATGGTTACGCACGACAGACATTAGCAGTAATATGTGACTGACAGGCTTCTGCCGCGAGGTCGGCATCTTTGAATCTCCCTGGTAAAACCCACGTTAGATACTTGAGGGAAGACTCTAGACTTGATATTGCTGAGACATTCTTGACAAAAAAGTTGTCGTATTTCGCCAACGTTGACGACATGGAGGCGTGAAAGCGAACAAAAGGTAGTACAAATTTGCCACGCCCGATGTACAAAGTCAGCACCCAAACACTAGTAGGACTAATAAGCTTCGCTTGTGCGTGGTGGCCTACAGCCAGCAGGCTCATGCACTTGTCTCCCTCTTCCATCCAGACCACCAGATGACTAGGGATTCACCGTCGAGCTCTACTACCTACCCACCCTTGGACTACCTCCAACCTAGCCCAGTCAGAGGCCAGCTTGAACCCCATGACGAACTCACCAAAAAGTCTGGCTGTCGTTTCCTACAGTGCACGGATACACCAAACGAGCTAAAGGTTGCAAATTGCTTGACTAGTTTTTCTCTGCTCATTTTTTTTTTTGTCCAACAGGTGTTATTACCTCCTCGAACTGCCCAAATATATACCCTTCTGCTGAAGGCAGAGCTTGTTGAGCTTGGAAAGCAACACGATGCTTCTTGGGAGCGCATCCTCGACATTCGCCGTCTGAAGGACCGTATGATCAGGAAGTGCCAGCGTCTTGCCAAGACCTACTTCACAAGTAATCCCGCGGCTCACGTACCTTTCCTCACCATTCATGCCCCACCCGACTTCCGCGTTAAAGAAATCGAGAAGTGGATCCGACACCAGGAGGGCGTAGACGCGCTGAGGAAATTGATCACCCCCGATACGCTTAGACAGCGTGGTTCGTTCTGCTGTGATCGTTGTGCGAATCTGGTACCTCACAATCATACCGTACCAAACCGTCGATCCACCGTGCACTCTACTCATTCGCGCCGGTCGTCTGTCTCCGAAAAATTACCATTAAAAGTCTCTACGCTTTTAAGGCGTTCTAGCACGTCCACGGGCGGCATGAGGGGCGCCAATCCTAGGTCCCCTTCACCTATCAGATCAGCGATCATCAACGACAACACTATTCAATACAATAGAGATCAAGAACTCCGTTCCGAAGAACACACGACTCTACATACCTCGAATCGTTTCCAGGAAGACACCACCTCTCATATTTCCACGGTTGCAGAGGAACATACCCAAGCTCGCGCCTCTAGGCGTAGCAGGAGCGCGTCAATTGATAGCAGCAGGTCCACCGCAGAGGCCAAGCTTCTGGAAACCAAGCGTTCTATTCACACCATCTCGGAGGATTCGCGCGAGCTCAGCGCGGATCGCAACGTTCGTTCTTTTGTCGAGGATCAGGTCGAAGTTCAATCCGAGGTGGAATCTCTTGGTCGTCTTTCCATTATATCCCCAGACCCAATACCCGTCCCGTATCATGGATCTACCTCAGCCGCTTTCATGGAGATATGTGACAGCCCGATAGAGTCGATGCGTTCTGAAGCCAATAAGTATCGGCAAAGAAACTCCTCTACGGAGGATAGCACTCCCTCACCTCCATCAGAAGAGGATCCTAACATGGGGGGCTTGTCTTTGCTTGATATGCCTCGTAGGCGAAGTAGTCTTAAGCGCAGTAACTCTGAACTTCGGATGAGCATGGCTTACTCGACTAAAACCGTGTCATGGGCAATGGACCGAGATTGGGCCCATCAGATGACTAAGTATCATGCAGCGGCCGCTCAAATGGAGCATGCAGGTTAGTCGTCCTTCCCCGCATCCTCTTTCCAATTTCATGGCGCAATGTACAGATGAAGAATGGGATGTCGTCTGTCAAAAATATGAAGAAGAACTTGCTGGTTTGAAGGTGCTTCGTCGCAACGTCACACAGACCCTATCGAAGCTGCGCATGGAAGCAGAGAAGCTCCAGCGCGAGGATGAGGTCATCCGTGACCAGGAAGAAAAACTTCGGCAGGGATATGGACAACTACAAGAGAAGCATGGACAATACTGCGCGAAGGGTGAGACCTGTAATCCTCCGATGCAGTACCTGGGCTGACTTGACCATCGTTGACTTCGGTAGTTAAAGCCGTTCTGCAGGAAACGGAGCAAGTTCTCACTCTATGTGGTTCGAAACGGGATGGCGAACTTCAAAGAAACTAAGGTCTCAGTTGACCTTGCAATACATAATTTTGAGTCATCTATAAGTTCTTTTTCGCCAACATATTTCTGGTACACCATTGTACTATGTATTTCCCTAGATCTTTGCTCATGGGCAACGTCTCTGCAATTCCTTCGTCCACCAATCGAGCGAAGAGTACTGATTTCATGCTCTTCTTGATATTATTGGATATGGATATCGGTGGGCCAACGTATGTACATATTATACATACAAATTCAAGGAGGATATATACAATCGGGATGATATTATGATCGAGAACTCGATCAAAAATGGGAATAGGAGGAATCAATAATTATGCCTCGACACGCCTTCTTTATCTTACATGTAACCCTTAGTCGTCACTTCGTGGGTTTTGGCAATCTCCTGCAGGGCGGCCCCAGCATGACTCGCGTGGGCAAGGTTCATCAACCAAGAAAGAGCAGACGGCTGTTTACCAGAAGCACCGTTAGTACTGTTGCCCACCGCAACTCGATTTTGGACCTCCTTGATTATTTCTGTTCCTAGCTGGGTGCCAACGGTGACCACCTCCCTCGTTGCGCTCCACAAGACGGTTGTCTCTACCGTACTAGTGGTTTCCGCCTGTGCAGAGTCTGTTAGGATGTTCTTTCCAGGGATATAGGGCCAGTTGTTCTTCATTTCTTCCTCGAGGGGAAGCAGACTGTACATTAGCGAGGGATTCTTCTGAATACTTTCGCGTAACGCTGGAACCGTGTGGTCTTGTTCAAGCACAGACGGATGAATTGTTTCGTGTGTTACGTTGTCGGGTTTGGTGGGGAGCTGGCGTGAGTTTTCCATGGCCAGAACGAATATTCCGGTGCAAGAGCTATTTCTGGTCAATGAACGAAAAAAGACAGACTTAAGCGTAAAGACTCACTTGTGAGGACGCTGCTTCCCCCACGGCGCGACGGGATCAGGAAGTGATTTGACATATTTCAAATCCACAGCAAGTATGTCTCCGATGTTCGCCACCATCCACAGGAGCGTCAAGTCCGAAAGGTCATGATCATGCCAACCGCCCCCGATCTTTTCAAAACATTAGTTGGAATATAGGAGACTAGGGCAGATTGTACTCGCATCGGAATGTTCGCCTGGTTGGGAGGTCACGTCAGTCGACCGGCCGTAAGAGAGGGACCTAGCTTACCAACGAACCAACACTGGACGATATATTAGAATCAAGGTGTGATTTTCTAGCCAGCCCTCACCTGTTTTAAAACCTGTCCTTTGCGACGACCACCGGGCGTTTGCTCGAATTTATTACAGTTCTGTGAAAACATTTAACTAAAACGTTGCCGAGGTCATATGGGTACGCACAAAGTCAAGCCTAGTTTCATTGATAGCCAAAGCCTGATAGGCCCGTTCAATGTGTTCACCAAGTTCTGCGTTTGGAAAACCAAATATCGATTTAGTAGATGGTGACTTGCGAGTGATCTCCTCCGGTAGACCAACGGAACCGACAGTGTCGAAGACACCAACACACCTGATGGGGATTAAGAGGAATATTGCGAACAATCAATTCACAACCCACTTGATCGAGAAGGTATGGTCATTAGAAATAGCTCTCAGTTTTCCAGAAGCAGTGGGCGAGGTCCAAGGGGCAAGCTGGGCCTGTAACTTTGCTATTTCTAGCGCACGGATCCATCATCAAGAAAAGAATATGCGGTCGGATATTCAGAACAAACCTGCAGGGTCATCTGACTTTCCCAGTTTTTGGTACGCGATAAAAATATCCGCAAAGTGGTCCATATCGATCTTATTCAAAACTCCGATAGCGCCCTGCATAAAGTAATCAGGATAAACATGATTGCGGAAGACACACAAGGGGGTAGACTTACGATAAACATAGCAACCATGCGCGCCGTGTATGCTCCCTATTTGGGTTAGAGAGAGAAAAACTCAACCTGCCTAAGCACACGCACTCGGGAGAATCCAAACAAGAAAATCTACAAAATGTAAAGTAAGAGCATGATCCACGTCAAAATTGGCAGCCCGCACCTCATCGCCTGGGTGGAAATTCCTGTCGACGTCAAATAAATTTGACCCTGCCACTGGATGTTCTGCAAGCAGAAGTCACTCACTGAGCAATGAAAGCATATGCTTCTTGCACTTTCTCCACTGTCCAAGCCCAACAAAGTGAGACTACCTGTGGGGCGTACTACAAGCCTAAACACATACCTAATGATGCCCCGGTGGCGCCTATAGGGTACTCAACCATATCTTAGCAATAGGATATACAAGGACCTACCTTGAATATATTCCGAGTAGAAGTTTGGCGAGCTCCCAATACCAGATTGGTAAAACACAATTTGCGGTATCGCATTTTCACTGTTAGAAAGCAGAATTAACAAAGGGAATCATGTTGTTGACCTTGGTACAATAACGCACGCTCGTTCATCCTGATGGTTGAGAGCGCGGGATAGCCTCTGAATACGGAATGCTAAGCTCAACCCAAACGATACCAGTTTGAAGTGCGACGTTGTACTCACCAGAACATTGGTATACCTCCAACGTTCTTTTACGACGACCCCGTCTTGCCATGTTCTGCAATGATGTCGTCAGATTGCTGGTTTCAGCCGACTGCCATTGGTATCATTAATTACCCATCACAGCAGACGATAAGCCTCTTCATCGTCTTTAGTTGCGAATTTTTCGCCGAAACAACGCTTGACGGTTGGAAATCATCAACGACAGGTGCGGGAGACATGACGGCAGAGATGGCGGATGAGATCTATCAGTAGAGGACTTTGAAGTTAAGGGTGTATTTATGCGAGCAAGCTCGGATCAACTCTGATAATATCTGTCCAACTCAAAGGAATCCGGTGAATAGTAATCTATACCGGTATTAAATGGCGCGGAATTGCAGTGATCAACGTGGCACACTAACCCATCTGCATCAGTTGGCGGCCGGTGATCCGAAGGTCCA
>JBBPLX010000233.1:0-33416 GCA_038090015.1 Leccinellum albellum | reverse complement strand
ATTGTCAAAGAACTTGTGGAACGTCGAGTTGAAGTAGTAGTCACTGTGAGGGCGAAGGAGGAAGAATATTCATATTGATCGATTCTAGCCGGCCCAAATCTACTTCCGACACCCGCTTCCGGCGAGCCGTCACGTGCACTACTAGACAACTTGAATACGTTTACTGGATGAAAAATATGCCACTCGATCAACAGAACCTATCACCTACACCGGTGCGCAGCAGTATATACTCGTTTTTTGTAACACTACCGTGGATATTTCGAAATTTCGAGTTGTGCTGTGCAAGTCTGTTTAGCGAGGAACATGAAACCCTGCAGTCACGTCGACGGGTGCCACCTTATCATAATGCTCCTCAGGCTGACCTCCACGAAATTGTTACTCACACGCGTTGCAATGGTGGTGGTAGTTGGCTGTCAGCTGAAGTTCAATATACTCGATGGTTCGACCGCTAATGTACTTGTGAACTGTGCTTCCGCGCATGCCATTAAGTTTGAAAAAAATACGAACCCAAAAATTTGGCTAACCCCCCAAAAAGCCGACAAATACTGAAAAAAATGCGGAATCAATAGGGATTGGTATGTATAAATGTTCATGTTGTTGGAATGAGATGTCACTAGCAGACTGCAAGCGGGAAAAAATAAGCAAACCTGACATCGCAACTTAGAGTGTGACTCACCGATGCAATAGAATATTGCGATCCTCAAAAACGTGCAATAGCACATGTAGTAATAAGTACTGCAAATGATCTGCGCAATCAAAAAAAGCCCTCGTCGCCCACAAATACATCTGATAGTGATGGTCAGCCTTTGAAATGAGCAAGGTATGGAGTCGTTTTCCACCGTGACCATTCCCATCGGTCCGCTCGCATCCCATCCGCGTTCCAAGTCAGTTCCCCACGTTCCGACTCCTTTTTCGTCGTCCCGGTCGTCATTCCGTGTTACCGACAGTCCGTTCAGTGTATCGGTCCGCTTTTCCCGCGCTCCTGACACAGGAGAACTGCTTCGCGTATTGCCTGGGGAAATCGAGGCATGGCGCACTACCACGCAAAACTGAGGGCTTGGATTTTCCTCCATTATAACTAATGTGGAAGCCTTCAATCAAGCACTGCGGAAAACTTCTACTAGTTGGCTCTAGCGGTAGCCAAAACTTGCAGTTTTGAACAGAGTATCACACTCCCGCCTCAGGCTGTTCCGAGCTTCGTCGGCCCCGCGCTGTCTCTCATCGAGTATGTCCCTGAAATGGCCGGTTTTGGTGGGCTGCGGCTGACAGTCAGATTTCATACTCATTCCTTCCTCCCCCGCCTTCGCGATCGGTCACGGTGTGCTCAGAAAGTCGGGGCTTCCGCCGGTTTGGTTTGGGTCCACCCAGACTCGGACAAACTTTGACCCAAACTTGATTCAGACCGCTCATTTCAGGGACGTACTCGACAGAACACACCGGGCGATTTCGAAAACATCCAAGAGAAATTTGGCCGCAAGTATCCTAATCATTGGGCGAGAAAATGCTGGCAGGACAACCTTTCTCCGCGTGATCTTTCACTCTTTCGAAAACGAAAGCTATAGATACCAAACCGAGTAGATCGACCTGTTGAAGGATCCGAGTTTTGTGAGTGTCGCTACATAGTCATGGTGACTCTCGCGTGTTTTGATTAATCTGTTACATCGATGGTGATAGGCCATTCAATCTGGAGACGAGCTAACAGCTTGATGCATGCATCCCCGTGAGTGAGATACACGGATACGACAACACTAGTTTCAGCTTCAACTGTGACTTCCATCGACCTTTCGAATCATCCGTTTATCGCGTTCCCCAACGACCGCAACGGGTCGCTCACCTCTCCCAACTTGACCGCGTCCATGCGAATGCTGCTATGCTCATTCAACCGCTTCATCGCTTCGCCCCACCGAAAACCAACAGCTCCTTCCGTAGCCTTCGCTGTCAGACTCCAGTACCCGCACTAAGCAAACTCGTGTCAATCTTGTCTGTCCGCGGGTCTGTAGCGCTCGTCCGAATCGTCCCTTGGACGACTTGCAGCTCGACTTCCATAGAGAAATGCATACGAGCGTGTGGTCAGAGAGCCGGATCACGGCGTGTCGTTTCCGTGATCTTTTTTTCGGCTGCACGAAACTTATTGACACCAATGTTCTCTGAGACACCCTAGAAGTCTCGTCACAACTATTTTATTTTCATCTGAATCATATGCCGTTTGTCATGTATCTTTTCCATGTTTGCCTTCATCTTCCTGCACTCGGTCACTCGGTTCGTTGTGTTTGATTAGATTCTGTATTATCATTCGTCTACATGGTCATGATAAGGTCTGGTTGCAATTCGCCATGGTAAACAAGGCGCGCTGCGCTACCTAACTCTAGTACAAAAGCGTTTGCATTTCGAAATGCATCCCTAGTCGAAACGCCGTCTCTTCTGAGATTGTTGTCCATATCGTCACCAGGAACGATTAGACATGGCGGTAGGCACCGGAATGGCAGCGTTGACATCGCCTGTAGATCCAGGGAGTGTGATTAGGTGCTACAGTCGACTCCCTCATAACCGATAACCCTTCGGAGCCACTTGTCATGTAAACTACAAAAAATATCTGAAAACATTTGGTAGACAGATTATAGTATGGTGTCTCAGCTACATTTTTTCCCTATACAGCATGCCCCGTTGGATTGATGGTGCAGCCTCTAGAATGTCAGAAACAGGTTCGGTTAGCTATCGGTTATGAGGGAGTCGACTGTAGGAAGACAGTCGTTCCTGTGCAAAGATGACACAGACGTCATTTGGGTTCTCAATGGCAGCGATGACGACATGATGCCATAGGCCTGGACGACCAGATCAGTACAACGTCATCCACACCAGTAGCTCTCCATCCACCACCACTGCAAGAGATTCGTCCTGTGGAAACCGCAGCATGGTTAGTCTCGTGTAGGAAGACCCGTGTACATACGTACATACGCACCGTTTTGTGGCGTTTTGGACTTGAGCGTTGTCTGGCACGACCGAACGTTTCGGACCATCGGCTATCGCCGTAATAAGTTCTCATATAATTTACTTAAGGATAATAGCCCCTGTTTCCGCCTACTGCTACAACTTCGACGCCAAGCTCGTAATGTCGTCCGGTCCCGCATAACAGCAACCTCCAACAATAAGCCCACCCCACATCTTCCCGCGTCTACTCTCGATGCACTTGAAAACCTCCTCTGCCCAATCAACCTTGCCTCCGTTAGGTTTGATCACAAGCCACGGCCATTCCTCGCCTTGTCCTATCCACCGACAGCACGCATCCTCGAACTGGTCCAACAACCTCTTCAAATACACCACCGCAACGCAATTAAACCCAATCCCACACGGAACCGCCAACGCCCTTCCCTCCCTATCCTCGCCTGGTCGCACCATCAGCTCTGCTACCTCCACAGCACTAAAGTGCTCCCCACCCGGAACCCACGTCTCCGAAGACCGCCCGTTCGGAAAGACCGCCGTCACCCACCACGCTTTCATCCGGTTCCCCTCTGCTTCGAGCTCAGCTGCAACCCTCGCGACCGCCCGCCGAATTGCCGTCACCTCCCTCGCCAGTGGTACCGTCTCGAACGCGACAGCGCCCACCAGGTCCCATACCTCTCTCGGCACCATCCTCGCATACGCCAGCAGTCGCTCAGAATGGAAATCTGCCAGCGCACGGATAGACCGCTCCATGCCCTCAGTGTCGTCCCCAAACGATGTCGTGTTCTCTTCAGGCTGAGCGGGCGAGTACGCACGCGGACCGTACGGCGGCGGGAAAATGCCATCGAAATCCTGCATGGGGGAAAGCGTGCTTCCGAACGTGCCGAGCGATAACACAATTCGGATATCGCTCGGGCGAACGTTTCCGTTCTCCTCCTCGGCGCAAAACAGTGTGCGAGCACGGTCTGCAGCGGTGATGGAATTGGCCATGATCCCCAGCGCCTGCTCACGAGAATACCCCTCGCGTTCGAACGTTTCGAATGCAGCCTGGTACCTGGTTTGTTTGAGTTCAAGATGAGAATGCTGGCAACAACAACACTACCATGGGTCGGTGACTGAACGCTCACGTGGATGTCAGCAGCGTCCTCGCGCCTGCGCGGAGGAACAATAAATGAGCCTGGACGAGCAACTCCGTTTTCTCTTCGTCTACCGCTGCACGAGTAGACCACAGCGGTGTGTGTGCGATCTTGAAATTCAGGACGTCCTCCAATGTAGATCCCTGGGTTAGTATCAGATCGTTAAACATGGATGGTCTAGTAATTAATCAGTGGACACGATCCTTACCAAGCCACCATCAGCCAAGTTGACCTGTTTCTCGTACACATCTTGCAGCCTCGGCAAAGTCCACTCGGACATGTTTGCGCAGCAACCCAGAAGTGGGCCGGCTTGTGGTGATGCACAAAATTCGGACTTCCAACTGCTTTCCATAGTATATCTATTGCGTCCGAGTCATCACACAATACAACTAATCCTACTAATCGCTATCTCTTTCTCTCCACATCCTATCGAGCAACGACGACTCAGTTCCACCAGCACTCCCGTTCTTCCGAGTCTTTGCACTGGCAGCACCCTTGATACTATAGCCTATCGACGGATGTCGATCAGGCTCGGATAACGACGGCTCAGGCCCCTCCTTTCCGATAATAAGCTTCGGCTTCTTCCGCCTCTTTCCCGTACGATCCAAATGTCCACCCGAACCCGAGCCAGAAACCGAGACCGAGGTGCTGCCGCCGTCCACAGCGGGATTTGCAAGACGACTCAACAGCGATGGCGCAGCACTCGCGACGACGACGTCCTGTCCTCTCAGTGTGGTCATCGCTTTTGCCCTTTTGGACCGCGGAAGCGGCACATCTTCCGAGGAGTTACCCGATCGCTTGGGAGATGTTGGTACGCTCGAGGGATACACTTGTTGTCGTCCGGAAGCGTCATTGTCTCGCATCGCAGCAGACGGCTCCATCGTTATCGCCGCCGACCATGATGTCATCGAATGGTCGAGGTCGGTCGACAAGGGTTCAGGTGGTACCGTGGTGGCCGGTCGTCGCGGTAAGTGAGCCGGCCATTCCAATGTACTTCCATTCTGCGGCAGCGTGGGCTTCGCCTCTTGGATGGGGGTGGGAACTTTCGATGACGACGCTTGCTCACCCGCTATCAACTGCTCAAATAAAAAGAAAAAAGTCAGGGGTCAATGGAAAAAGAAGAGCAGTGGATTACGAACCCTTATTTGGCCTTGTATAGCACTGACATCTTCTCGGGTCTCGCCTTGTGATGGAACTTGCATAAATTTACTGATGGAAGTGATTAGGTATGATGGTAATATCCAATTTTCCAGCTCTTTGCGCTAGAAAGAGTTATTTCATCCGCGATGTTCGATTGAGAAAGACGCACGGTGTTGATGGCATGGAGTATATTTTTCACGGCACGCCAGAGATCGTCTCCGTACAGCTTGGTGTCGCACAGAACCTGTGGGGCTTAGTCCGAGGCAGAAGCTGAACGCGTGCCATGCGACTAACCTCCAGGAGTATCGAGCTAGCGTCCACAATTTGTCGTCGTAGTTGCGCAATTTGCTGTGGCTGAGTGACAGTCTCACGTTCACTCACGGATAAGGCGTCCATGATCCAAGAAATCACTTGGATGCGGTCTTCCGGCCGGAACTTCTGCAGAACCAATTTGCGAGTTAGAGAACTTATATAGAATTGGAGTAATTTGATCGCTGGCGTGGCGTGTACGTCGGTGGTGGTCATTTGAGCCACCGACAAATAGTGGAGTGCATTCTTGAGTTGCTCCGGATCATTGGAACGTGTCTGCAGTAATGCCGCAGCCTTATCGAGGAGCACCTGGAGTAACTCCTCACTCCTGGAACCCATTCGACAACACGGTAACCGCAAAAGAATATCCTTGACGATGACGTCCACGTCATTGACATCCAGCCTTGCTATAGCCTGCATGACGGTCAGAATAGCGCACGTAGACGCGTATCCTTGACGGCATACACACCACGAGGAGCTGCGACACGAGGACGTGTTCCGCCTCTGAACCCGGAGGGTCAGTATACTTTTGTATCGCGCTGACAGAGTCTGTTGCCAAGAAGGACAAGACGAGCGAACGTAATCGTTCTCTCGTCTGTCGTTCGTCGTCATCGAGGTCTTCATCAGGCGGAACGATCTGATCGCACAACACGCCAAGCGTAACCGGGGGGTCCATACCGAGGTGTCTGAGGAGGGCGAGCTTGACGAGGGCAACTTCTTCCGGTTCATCTGTCGACGACGGGGGGACAGGCGCCAGGCGTGTGATCAAGACGGGGGAATACGGTGCAAGATTAAATGGAATATCGAGAAGAAAACTTACCGCTCTGGAGGAGTTGAACGAGAACGTCGGCGTTGCGCTTGACCCATTTACGTTGGACGGAGGACACTTGGGTCACGGCGTGGTAGCCGTCCATGCGTACCTAGGGAATAGGAGTGAAAGCAAAAGACGTCAGTCCCGGTCGAGCGCCCGAGAGAAGAATAAGAAAAAAAAGTGCATGGGCGCCACACTTTTGGGTCCTGGTCTTCACAGAGATCGTACACGGCATTGATGGCGTCCTCCTCCAGGTCCGGAAAGTCGTTGAAAAAGACGTGTATGTGGCCTGCCGCATACGATTTGAGACAAGGGTGACTTGAATGGGTGAGCGCTATGAGCTCCTCAAAGGCGGCCCTCCGCTGCACAGGGGGCCAAAAAGTCAGGGCAACTTGGAGCGAGTGACAAGACCATTTTCTGCCTTACCGCGGGTCCCGCTGCGGCCGGTTCCCTGGTCGCCCGCTCGACCACACGTCTTGCATATCTGAGGTCTTCCTGTACGCTTGAAGACGTCATATTTGACGTCTCTGAGGATGCGCTGGGACAAATGTTGAGGTCGCCAAAACGTACGGGCGGGCATCAATGATGGCACACACCAAAAATGGAAGGTAATTCCCATTACTTCTCCCAGGCGTTTGACAACACGCGTGCTTGTCTTAGCGGTCGACGAACATGCGCACCGACGAGCAAATTCGTCACGACAGGATAAACCTCCCGAGGCTCATGAAGCGCCTCGAGCAGGCCGTCCAGGATGACGACTTGTCAAATCTAAAGCGCGAAACCTGGGTCAAAGCCCAGGCAATGCTCCAGGTGAGCCCCGACCCCAACGTTGCGGCGCCGCTCATCTCAAGGACGCACAGCAAATCCGACATGCCAGACTCTTGCTGAGCAACGTCGAGCTCGATAGCGTCGATCCTACCCCGTGCGTACCACCCACGACCACGACGCAGCGATCTCTGAAATGTGTCTGCTATTTACTATACAGCGCCCAAGAGCGACGCTACCAACACTTTGGCACGACGCTCCAGCGACTCGAAGACTATATGCGTCAAGTAGAACAAGTACGTTTTCCCTTCCTTTCATCGCATCATGCTCAACCCACCAATAGCAATCTACACCACCCATCCGACGACCTAAAGCCCTCCTCCCGTCCATCCGACCCCCGACGACGACAACGGCCCCACATAGTCCGCCGCAGCCCGTCGAAGCAATCCTCATCCCAGCTGAGGTCTCGGACCCCGAACCGTCTCCGTCCCTGCTCCCACCAGGTGCACAAGACGACCTCTTGCCCGCATCGCCCGACATCTCATCCCCAACACCTTCACGACCATCCAGTCTCGTGCCCCCCGCATCCCCAGCCAAAGCCCGAGCCCCGTCACCATCACCATCCCCAGTCCCCGCACCCGGCGCATACCCTACCTCGTACAAGTCCACTTCTGCCACCCCTGCCCCACCCACCACCTCCACCCTCACAGCCACCCCTACCCTCCTCCAAAACACCCGCGCCCTCCAGGAAGAACTCTCATCCCAACTTGCATCCATGGCTACCCAACTCCGCGTCAACGCTACCCACTTTGCCCAATCGCTCGAAAAAGACCGCACGGTCATCGATGCCGTCCAGACCAAGCTCGAGCGTAACTCGGAACAGGTCCAGCGCGAACGCATACGCCTGCGCGATTTCAGGGGCAAGAGCGGCGGGACAACGTGTTTAGTCATTACCAGCGTCATCGTTGTTCTCATAGCGTTCGTGATTATGGTGTTCATTATACGGCTGACATGATCTCGTCCGACGTTGCGTTGCATTCGAATCGATAACTTATCTTACCTACCTCGAACGATTTCCCTCTTGCTCAAGTGGATAATAGCATATACGCATTTAATGCATCAATATCCGTCAAAAAGCGTCCAACTACTTATGAGAGTGTCCCGAATGCATATGAAGCAGAGACAAGAAAGCAAAAATATAAAGGTATTAAAAAACGGAGTGCATGAGACGTCCAAAAGAATCATAGCATAAAAGCAGAGCAAGAAAAAAAAAGGAAAGCGTTCGGTTTAAACATCCTATCGACGAAAAACTGTGTTTGGGAGCGTCCAGCGATATAAACGATAATTATCCTTAGTCTTTTGTTTATGAATGCGAAAGAATGTCGTCGATTGATTGATTCAAAAAGTCCTTGCGATGCGTCAAATCCGCTCTCGGGTACCGAGCAGCAATGGCCTCGCGGGCAGTTCTGCGCGTGCACAAAAGTGATCAGCAACAAGGACACACGTGCAAAAAAAAAAAAAACACAACATACTTCTTAGTCACCGCCATCAAGTCCTGCGTGCTCAAATACTTCCTCAGCGTTTCGTACAGCTCCTCGTCCGATGGATTCGGGTTATTGCTCGGCCCAGTATACGCCGTCGTCGCCATCGAGAACGTCGACATAGGCCGGACTTGCGGAGCACCTCCTCCCAAGCTCAGCGCAGGAGACATCGACCGGCTCATCATCGCCGACATGCGCGGATCAGGTGGGGGCGACCTCCCATACGCACCCGGAGCCGTGCCAAACTGACTGACGGGTGCAACCATCGACAGCCGCTCCTGAGATGGGCTAGGGAACGTCGAGTGTCTAAGGTTTGCCGACACCCTGTGGTGGTCCGATAATGCGCGCGAACTTGGGCGCGATGGTGCCCGAAGGTTGGTATCACGGAAATAGTCTCCGGCCTCGGACTGGTACTCGTACACCGAAGGGCGTTGCGACTCGGGCCGACGAGGCACCGGTGCAGCAAGATTCTTGATGTTCTGCTGCTCCGCACTCAATGAACCGCTAGACAACCCATCTCCATACATCTCAGCTTCATACTCTGCCCACCGTTAGATACCCACTCCATCATATGGTGACGAATGGCACTCACCACTCCACCTCTTGTATGGGATCATCGATTCGTTGAACTTCATATCATTAGCGTCACCGCCAATGATCTTCTTGTTCTTTCCGTCATCGAGCACGATACGGGTGTTACCCCAACCGAATTCGTCCATGCGCCAGAAGGAGTACAAAGGCAGGAAGAAGCTGTAGACCGGGTACCTGAACTCGAACGTCAGACCAGAGCTTGAATCCCAAACGACTAATGTTACGCACGAAATGAGGTACACGACCATCCAGCCGACAAGCATAAATTCCCGCTTGACGATGAAGATGAGCGCCTAAGTCATTCGCTCAGCACGCTCCAACTCGACACCAAAATGCAACCAACCTGCAAACCATACACCGCTGCAATCATGGCAATGGAAATGATGGGAAGTGGTGAACTCCCAGTCGAAACTTCAACGACCAACCAGACCAACTGCATATGAAAAGTAAGCATGCGCAAAATATAGACAAGAGAATTCCCAAAACCCACGTAAACGACAGTCGCGGGCAAAATCTAGGAACCAGATCAGGAACGGTCAGAAATATATCGAGGCCTACGCAGCAAACGAAACTCACCAGCGTGCTAATAAGATCCAGGTACACAAAGAATCGCATCGAGAAGCAGCACATGCCACAAAGCTCCGGCAGGATCGCAAGCTCACACAGGTTGTGCACCGTCGAATTGATCCACCGACGACGTTGAGAGAACAATACCCGCCACGAGACCGGCGCCACAGTCCGTGCGACTGCATCGGCCTGGAACTTGGTCTTAAACGAAGGGAAGTGCTTCATCAGTAGTGTCGTCAAGAACCGATCTTCACCGAGCGAGAACAAATTCTTCTTATGAAGCGTGTCGACGTTGGCCTCGGCGTAATCGTCAATGACACGATTGGAGATGAAGATAGGACGACCCTTGTCAGCAGTACGAATACGGTATAGAGAGAAACACCCTGGGAGACAGGACACTGAACCGAACAGACTCTCGAACGCCTTGGCGAGGTTGTGCGAAATGTAGTACTCGTAGACCTAAAATGTGTGTCGGACAGAAGAAAAAGGTCAGCAGATGCAAGCTCCTACCTGAATCATCGTCCACCAAGAGCTCTCCTCGTTCTGCAACTTGGTCTCACCACATATACCAATGATGTTGGAGTCATCGATAGCAGAGGCAACAAGCCTATTCAATGATGGAGGCGTGACAACCTGCGACACGTGCACATCAATATTTGATCGAGGGCGACAGAAATGACACTCACAGTATCGGCATCGACAGTAAAGATGTACTCGTAGAACGTGGGGTCAATACCAATGATGTTGCGCATTTGGTGGTAGATCTCTAACTCCAACGGCGACATCGGTGCATCAAAGTGCACACGGTTGAGGTACTGCATGAGCAAGATCTGACTGTCACGTTTCCCTCTGTTGCCGGGCTTCGAGCGCTCCGTTGGTTTGCCAACCTTGATGACGACCAGATACCTTGGCAAAGGACGATCAGCCGACGACAGACTCGAGAATCAAACAGGGCTCACGGGACGACGTGACCTTCAAACTCGTACAACCCCGAGTAGACTTTACCATAGTTAAGCTTCTGAGACCCCTGCCCGATGGATTTGAACATGAGAGGTTCCGCATTCCTTGCCGCAGGATCGACACCGAAGATATCCAACACGATTTCGGGCGTGGGACGTTCGTTGCCACTACCAATGATATTGCCGTCACAAATGAAAAAGATCAACTTCCGTTTATCGTCATAGTCCAGCGCGGCGAGCGAGTCGATGGTGCTGCGCAGAGAGTCTTCGCCTTCGGTATAGCAAGGGACCTGACAGAGCACAAATTTGTCCAGACGCTCTGGGAAACGCTTCGTTCCAAGCTGCAACGCAGCCAAGACTATTATTTGACTTGTCAGACTCGAAAGATTACACAGCCACGTGACCACAACTCACACTTCAGTACCATGGACGCCATGATAATGCCAGAGACCGCCAAAAGCATGTAATTCTGAACCTGGCATCTCGCGGTATACCTGAAATCTGTCTGACCCCAATAGAAAGCATTCTTCAAGCAATCCATACTGGCCGTCCTGTTCGTCGAATCCATGGTGTTCAGCACCTTGTTGAGAGCTGATGTAACGTCCGAACCCGCATTCTGCTGGAATACGTCAACGAGGTTGGATGGCAGGAAGTCGTACTTGGCGACGTTGAGCTCCGTGGTCGTCATTGTATACACGTAGTCAGTCAAGTCATAGATGGCGCTGTCATATATGGCCCAAATCCTGCACATGAAATGAGCAAAGTAACTCTACATTGCACACCAGAGTGCCTACCGTTGAATGTTGGTGTCGTTCGCCTGGTTGTAGATATCACTGGGCTCCCAGACCAACGTGCCCTTGTAGAATTGGGTAATGGCAGGTATGTACGTTTGCGTGTACCAGTTCTCGTTAGAAAGGACTGTCTGAGCCGTCATTGCGTTTACGCCGGACGCATGTGAGGCTTGCCCATAGACAAACTCCGTCGTGTTCTGGATGTCAATCTTCATCGACGGGTCGCTGACAAGGCCAGCACACGCCTGGTAGAGCGGTGGTGGGAAATAATAGGTCAAATCCGAGCCCGCCAGAGCCGACAGTGTGGCCGCATTGTTGCTCGGATCTCCAGTGATATCACTGTGATCGCCCTTGACAAAGTTGGTGACGTCGTACACCTTGCCGTGAATAGACACCCAGAAATCGCTCGTGGTATCATGCTGCGCGACTTCCTCGTAATTCCACGCATAGTTGAAATCAGGGCAAAGGAGTATGCCAAAGGCGATGATGTAAAATAGAACGATACCGTTGGCAAGTAGGATGAGAATAAAGATGGTGACCTTTTCCCGCCACGCTAGACGAACGTCGGGTCGTTTCATGCGACCGATGTGCGACAACGCAAAGCTGGGTATCAGGCCCGTAACCAACCAGACGAGATAAAGCCAGTAGCGTCGGACCCTGGTAGTGGGGAGGTGTTCTTCGAAATCGGGAGCATTGGCGGTGGTCAATTCTGCATCTTTGGGAAGGAGGGGAGGCAACGGATCATACGTTTCCGTTTTCTTGTCCCACACGGATTCTTCAGGGTATGGGTAACTGGGGGTAGCAACCTGACCGGATCCATAAGCGTCGTAGACGCTCGGCGTCCGTGGAGGATCTTGATACGGGGTGACCGCACGTTCGTCGAAAAATCTATGTTGCCCTCCCGCAGGTGTTTGGAGGTACTCTGTGGCATCGTCCGGTATGATGCTTTCGTCTTCCTCCGATTCTTCGCGAGTGAGCTTCTTCTGCTCCTTTTCCATGGAACGCAGAACGTCCTCCACCATTTTCCAAGCAGAATATGATAACCATATCTTTTGGTGCCCCGACGCGAAGTCGACACCCTCCACCCATCCATTCGATTGAACGCACTGCCGAATACGCTCCGCATCGGAACCACGCATGGTTGGACGATACCGCTCGCAGAACTCCGCCTGGTCAAACTCCGCCACGAATTCGACAGATTTCCGGGAGATGATATCTGGGAGGTTTAGGGCATCGATCTGTCCTTTAACAAGCCGCTTGTCAAGAGAGTTGGAAAATCCATTATCGTTCGGACGGATGCAATTCAAAGTCCAGAGCCGGGTACTCTCAAGACCGGACAGGATATCCAATAACGTATGATTTAATTGCGTGGTGATCGGATAGATTTTGCTAGGATTCAGACGAGAGTTCTCATGCGGAGCGGTGGATAAGGATGAGACGCTGCGAAGGGGGCGAGAGGAGACCTGTGCCTGGACGATCGTATCCTCGTCGCTTTGGTGTTTCTCTGTTGATAGGCTTGGGCCAGACATGAGCTTGGCAACCAATGAATCGGAAGAACCACGCAGGAGGGTGACGAAGGAGGGATCGAGGAGATCTGCATCTTTCTCCACAAAACTGGAGATGTCGTATGAACAGGGGCCAGCGTAGTGATTGATGCCGAATGCCCGGCTTTCCTCAGGGGTAGGTAAAACAAATGCTGGGTGAGCAGCAAACCTCGAGGTCAAATCCTGCAGCAGCTCATCGTCACGTTGAGCATCAGCGCGTCCACCCTTGAATGACGTGGCTGCCCTGTCAAGCACGCCGAGAAGACCACCTGGTTTCTTGGAAACACGCTCAGTGACGGAGGCTCCACGAAGAAGGTCTGTAACAGCTGAGGTATCTATCGGTACGACGGCAGGCAGGGAGATGCCATCAGCGGTGATTCGGCAATTGAAGCCGGAATTGTCATCAAAGATGCTGCGAAGCACATGTGATTCCACCAGCTCATTAGTGAAGTTGAAGCAGAATTCGTTGAAGCCGCTCATATGAGCGGTGATAAGAGGGGAAGCTGCACCAATAGCCGGTGCGCCGCGAGTCTGAAAACCGGGCTGGTCAAGTAACACGATTTGAGTGGCGGAACACGAGGGTGTCTGGGAGAGAGGAGCGAGTTTGTAATTGGCAGTTTCAACGACAAAGGCAAAGAGGATGGCGTAGAGGTCCTGCACGAGTTGATCTCTCTGGGCTGCGCTCTGCTTGGCGTTCATCAAGACGGTGAAGAGTTCCCTGTGAACATATGATGTCTTGGTCGTCAAGGTGTCTGAGAGATCCTCGGGGGAAACTCCGAGCAGCTTGGCGGCGTGCTGAAGCACGGTGAGGTTTAGGACGTGGGCTGAGACGTCCTGGGCGTCTGCCTCTCCAAACTCGATGTTTCCGAGGAATAGAATAGCGGCCAAGACTGCGAAGATAGAAGATATATGCTTGGACTTGAAGCCGAGGGACCTGAAAGCGTCGCGCAGATCGTCCATGGCGATGGTATCGTCGCTGAATGGGCCTGCAGGGAGACGGTAGCAGCCGGAAGAAGCGGGAAGGGCATAATCAGAGGGACCTTCTAGGCCGAGGAGATCTCTCTCTGCGGGGCTTGCGCCTGCGAGGAGCTGGTAAAAGACATGATAGGTGCGCTCGTCATGAGAGAGACGAATGAGGCGAGACTTGTCGAGACCAAAGGCGAGAACTTTTGCTGCGCTAATGCGACCTCGATCGTTGAAGTGGAGTTCGGTATAGCGTGTGTGGCGCGAGGCGTTAGGGTTCGTGGGAGTCTTTGCGTTGGCAAAAGAGTCGAGGAGGAAGGAGAAAGCTTTGATCTGCTCGACGATCTTTGCCTCTCGCTTGGAGTGGGCGGAGAGGCGAAGGATCTGATCTACGAGTAGCCGTGTGCTAGCGGTCTTTCCTGAGCCCGAGATGCCGCTAGTGGAAGCGGAGTGAAAAAAGTGCGGGGAGAGGGAGATGACGCGGGGCATACCGGGCAATAACTGCCTGAGATTCTAGTCTCCTTCTCATGAGAAGGTAAATCTTTGCGGCCTGTTCATATAGGTGGGGTTGGGGAGGACGACGGGAGTCGGCCAATCCGAGCCCGGTGTCTTTGTAGCAGCGTTCTTCGTACTCCTTTGCGCTTGCATCGTTGACGTTGGCGAGTGTTTTGCAGGGATTTACGACTACAAGAGCGGTTGAACTTATTCTGGTGTAGGGGAGGTCAGCACGAAAGCGAGCGGTGAGGACGGCGAGAATGGCGTCGTCGGTGGGGTGTGTGTGAGCGGTGGCGATGAGGTCGGCGAGGTCACCAGAGGACGTCGCCTGTGGGACGGCAGCGGCCAGTGAAGAGGCCATTGCCGTGGAGGTGGTGGTAAGGGAAAGAGAGAGGTGCGCTCCCAGGCAGAGACGCACGCGGAGATTCCTTGCCGGGTAATAATATTATTATTAACTCTCTACCGACGACGACGACGACGACGACAACAACAACGAGCATCTATCGAATCTGCTCCACCAGTGATCAAGGGTGCATACTGAGAAATGGAACGAGGCCTGTCAAACCACACTGACATCGCAGATCTCTTCACACTTTCATTTCATTCCTTCTGTGACTCTCTCTCTTTTTACAAGAGACGCTTTTCAATGAGACCCACTTAGTTCCGCTTCGGTATATACACCCTCTTCTTGGACCCGCCGTTCTACTTGGGACACCTTCAATCCATACCACGCGGTCAGCACGCCATCCTGTGCTAGATTTCATATTCTCTCTCATAAAAGTCCTCCTGCCCATAGCCCCTCTTGCTTGCAACCGCAAGCCGCTATATGTCGAACATCGCAGTCCTCTAGTCCTCATCGCAAGCCATGTCTAGCGCAGTCGCTTTCGCATTGGAATTTTCGCGTGCGTTCCGTCCTTTGTCGCTCGTTTGCTCGCTGACCATGACCCTCCCTCTCAGATATTCAAGCTACCGAGATCTCCAGATATCAGGAGCTCTACGTACGCGTAACCCTCGACGGGAACGTACAAGAGTCCCCGGAGAGCATTCTGGACGCAGGCGTTCATACATGGCGCGAACCCTTCTCCTTGTATGTTCATTTTCGTTCACTACCACAACCGAGGCTGAGTCACCCTCAGTGCCGCGAGCTCGGTTTCGCTGTGCGAAATACATGTCTTGGCTAAGAAAAGAAAGTTCTTCTGCTGTGCTGGCAGATACAAGTCCATCCGCACGACGCGTCTGCAGAGCATTAGCGAACTACTTGACATGCGAAGCAGCAATCGAGGCAAGTTTCATTTCTGCTATTTATGACCATCCTAACCTTTTACGTCACATTAGCCATTCGGCTTCCATTGTACGATTCCACGAAATCGGACCAAAATGCCCCTGCAATGGGATCCGTCGAGTTCTTTACCTCCCTCGCGAGCGACGGTCTCAATCATTCCCCCCGTGAGAGCCTCTTAAACAAACAAGAATCGTGTGCGTCATCCTTGCGGTCTTTTTATCCCGAGGCCGTCCCGGAAAAGCTATCCAGGATAGATTCCGAGTCAGAAGCACCGATGTCACCCCCTCCGCGTCCAAAGGCACCCTCCCCTCCTGTATCACCCTCCGTCTCTCCCGTCGTTTGTCCGCCTAATGCCACTCCGCTACTGCCACACCGCACCCCTGCACGGCTGTATCTCAAAACGTCCACTCAATTACCTCAGTTCCCCTCCGCTTTTTCTCCCATAAAATCTGGGGTCGATCGATTCCCCGCTGAGATGGGCACACATGGGGATGCCACCTTGCATCCCAATTACGTCCCTGCCCCAGGTATTCTCTTGGACGACACCATGACGGCAGCGTCTTCCTTTATTGATGAAGACGACCTGTCAGCACTCCCGCCTCGAGGTTCCGCGGAATTCGGTAGCTTCACCCCTGTCATTTGCGAGCCTCCTGAGGATATTTCCTTCGAGCCTGACGGGTCAGATCTCTCCGCGCCTTCGGGAGGCTTTGATCATGGCATTATCCCACAAATCAGTATCACTCTCGCCAAGTCATCGCGCGGCAATTCCCCATTAGCCCCTCCATCATGTGATTCAGACACTACCATCAAACGGCCCAGTGTCTTCGTCGACACGGGGTCGGTTACTCAACCCACCGGCGTCGTGTCGGCTCACTCGTTATTCCCGGGCGCTGATGAACTATCTCCTTTTTCGCGATCGACTGCATTGTCAAGTCCCCAGCCAACCACATCCACCACCAACACCAGCACCTCCGGTCTTTCACCTTTCTCACGCACATCCATCGTGGAGTCACCGAGCACGGCCGCAACCACCCCAGCACAATCAGCGGTCTCACAGGTCCACAGGGATTCTTTGTCATCTGCGTCCGGATCTAATCTCAGACAAAGAAAAGAACGCCCAACGATCGACACGAGTTGTGTTGGCCCAAGGGGTCAGGTCAGAAAATACAGGAACGGCTCGGTACCACCGGTCCACGTGCCAGTCAAACTGCGCAATGCTTCTCTCGACCTTCCCAGGCCTCATGAATATGAGAAATTCGAGCCTAACCCATCGATGTATTCCATTGCCCCTTCTGTCTCCCCGCGGCGCGTCAAGAGAAGCGGTGACTTGCGATGCCCGTCCTCGCAGCGGCCTGCAAGCAGACAGGGGGTAGCTCCGAGCACTCGTGCCCCAAGCATCCGTAGGGAGACGCTTGAGTTCGACGAAGCTCAGATCTGTCTCGACACCGCCAACCTGGGCGACCAAGAGGTCGCGACGTTCCTCAAAGAAGTCGACGCTGCGCTCTCGGCTATCGTCAACGGGTCCCCTGCGGTGGCCGCGGATAGTCATGCCTTCTTGGCGGTGCCGGGCTGCACGAGTCGGTTGGTCAGTCGACACCAGAGTCGCAGACCTTCCTCTCAGCAGCTCAGGGCTGATTTATCGGCCACCGTACGTAGCCACGAGAAGGAGGGTGCGGCGCGAACTGGTTTCAGCCTCGTTGCTACCTCGCACCCCGACGTCATCCCCTCGCGAATCGCACTGCCCGTGCACGCAGACACGATCCCACGAGTGTTTTTGTCGTCGCAACTTGACACGACGGCAGGTTCGATTCCCGGCAGTCAACGCGTGTCGCCACAGCCCTCGCCTCGGCAGGAGCTCGTAGAATGGATCTCTCCGTCGTCATTCGACATGGAGGAGAGAGCACCTGCACCTCGGTCACCCGGACTCTTTCGACGGGAATGAAAGCAATCAATTCAGAGGCCGTTTTGCGCCTCAGTGAGGACTTGAGGAGGCCTGAACCTCGAGCTAGGGTGTTTTCCCTTGGCGAAGGCATGCTTTTGCCGCAGGTTGTATTACCGCGAGCCCTTTTACAAGCGACGACGTCAGCCCCCCATCCCAAGGTCCGCTTGTCATGCACCTCACCCACCTGTGTCGAGCAAAAAAATAACAAATGGTTCCTCGTTTACTTATTGTCCTGCGCCCTCCCGCTGCTTCAAGTGTCACGGTCGAATGGAACCTTTTGTTTAAGTAAAGAATAATGTTAGCCTGGTGCTAAACGCTGCTTATCTATCTATCGTACATATTTCCCGACTAGTATTCGCTTACCTGTAACAACAACAGAGTCGGCCCACCGTGGGGCGCCCAATGTACATAAAGTAACATCAGTAATATATACGTTAACCCGCTTCGAATTCCATGTGTTCATATATCAGAGGGCGTCAGCGTGTTCGAGCGGCACATGAACTGTTTACTACCGTCACCGCAGGGCGTGAAGAGTCTCGACGACGATCCTTCTTGAAGTAGTTGGTGGTACATTGATCGTCCCCTCGTCTTCACCCGGCGTCTGAGCGGGTCTATATAAGTGATATCAATCCAGGAGTTTCCCCATTCATGTCCGACGACTCACTGCCAGCTCGACCTTGACGTAACAAACAGGGACCACCGTCAGACGCCACTGTCAGCCCACTACCGCCACCAAAGCCAAAACTGACGCTTACTTTTAAGACTCATCATGACATCAATTGAAAGGCTTATAAATAAATAAAAGTTATACTTGGACTTGCTGTATAAAGACTCATTCGCACGAACATTGGACGGGTACTAACGGAATGGAAACGACCAGGCTTCACTTTCAGCTGAGTCCCAACTTCATCGGGACCAAGCAGAGTTGAGGCGGGATTTTTCATTTCGAGCTCACCATGTGCGTACCTCCAACTCCGAGTGTGGGCCACACCCCTCCGGCGAATCCGATCGGGCTCGGAGTTCGAGAGAACCATCACCTCCCGTGGTGCAGCCTGGGTGGAGCACGGACGTACCAGCTTGTCCTCCAATCAGCACTCGGGGCCCACGGACCGAGTCCATGTTGTTCGAAATGGCGATGATGACGCTTGACTTTTGTTTTTCATGTCACACTCATTTCCCTACCCCTGGGTTCAACGTTCATGATCATTCGTCATCAAGTGCACATGCCGCGCGGCGCCATCCGGGCATTAGCACTGACCGGGGATTCAACGATTACACACCCTCCGTGCTGCGGCCATGGCCTGTGTGTCGATTTACGAAATCAGGCACTAAGCAAGAGGACGAAAAGTGGTCGAAGACGCGAAGACGAGGCGGGAGAAGGGGCTAGAAACAAAAAAAAAAAGAGCGCGAAAATGGGCTAGTGAGGTCCGTTGCACGTCCGCCGTTCTCGTCGTCCTTCTGAACAATGAGTAGGCGTGCGGCCGCGTTCATTTCACAACGTTGACTAGCGCAGTGATTCATCATTCCTTCGGCACGCGGGTGACGTGTGGCCCCATAATAGTACAAAAAGAGTCGTCGACCCTAATTGAGCTCGTCGTGCTCATTTATCTTCTCCTCCTTACCCTTGATTGAGACTTTTTCCTCTTCTGTTTGCACCCCTGCCCACGTGAGAGCATGTCAGCCCGTAAACGCCATGGTACCAGGCAGGAAACCGTTCGTACAGTCCTTCGTCCCTTTACTTCTTCCTTCATTGAACATGTTCATTCATAGTATCCCGCGGGAAGCTCCCCAAGAAACATCGTTGTCTTTGGTGAGAGCGGTATAGGGAAAAGCTCTCTCATTAATCAGATCGCTGGTCGATCAATCGCCGCTACTTCCAGTAGTGCCAAGGGGTGCACGTTTCAGCACCAAAAGTATGAATTCAATGTCGACGATGGCACCCCATACGCAATCTGGGATACGTCAGGTCTTGATGAAGGCACTTACGGAACTGTTCCTGCGGAGATTGCAGAGGAGAACCTCAAGCATCTCCTGCGTGATCTCACCAGGGCCAACGGCGTCCACCTGCTGGTCTATTGCGTCAGGGGCACCCGTCTTCGCCAGACCTTGCTCAGCAATTATAACCTCTTTTACTCCGCGATCTGTCGAAAGAAGGTCCCCATCGTGGCCATCGTGACTGGGCTGGAGAATTATGAAGAAGAGATGGAAGATTGGTGGACTGCGAACCAGTCAGAGTTTGCGAAGCTCAAGATGCACTTTGATGGTCACGCGTGCGTCACCACGCTCAACGCGGACAGGGTAAATTCACCTGTGCTTAAACAACGTTGTCACGAGTCCAGACGGGCCATCTTGGACGTCATCACGAGCGCATGTGCTCACGACCGTTGGGGAACTGATAGCGATGGCTGGGTCTCAGCCGCCCTCGCAGACGTACGCACCATGTTTCGACCGTCGAGGCGAAAGAGCCTCTCTCCGCTGACGCCCATCGTCGCGATGTACGATCTCCCGGAACGTCCGCTCCGATTTAGTTCTCAGGATGGGTCGCCGCCACCGCCATTTGAAGGCGGTCAACTCGTGGACGTCGGGGGAAGCCCACTCCTTACGTATCGCATTCGCGACAGCCAGCTGAACGCCGGCACACGGTTCAAGAAGCAGGTCTCCCCGCGCGGGGCGGATCTGCTGATCTTCTGCACCTCTCTCGGCGGCGGGAACACAGACGCAACTCGGCAGCGCGCTGAAGAATTCTATCGGTCCTACGGCGGGGACACACGGCCGCTCTTGGTCGTCGTCAAGGACGCGCCGTCGGACGAGGCTGCGTCTCAGAGGTGGAACGCGTTCGGCAACGATAGGGAGAAGGAAACGCATCGTGCTGCGCATTCCCGAGCCCAGCAGCAACCAGATGCTGGGAAAATGCAGGCTATCGTGCGTGCACTGCCTCCGCCTGAGAACGCGAACGCGAGGGAGGCAGTGGTCAGGCTCCGACGCGTGATACAGACGCGTGCGCTACAACCGCTGGACGACGCGCCCTCCGGGTGCTTTAGGTGGCTCACGGGTGGGCGACGGCCGCCGGTGCGTCCCGCGGGCGCGGCCTTTGAGCCGGACTCCCTGGCAAGGGGCCGCGTGTGGTCACCGTGGCGTCACGATGCACATTGACCTTGGAATACCCCATCTCGAGGACATTCTCACCGTTGGTTGCACATCGGCATTTGTTATCGTCATACATATATTTTACAGAGTTTCCTTTCCTGTCCTTTCCTTCTTTCGGACGGATTCGCATTTTTAGACAAGGTGGTTCCTATGTTTATGTCTACTTTCCTTTGCTTACTTTGATACCGTGCATCTATTCATTCGTTGCTATCTCGTGACGTGGGGACTTTCAGATGCTTGTCGCACTATTGTTATGTACATGGACTGTGTCGCTTATCATTATATACCGTGTTTATACTCTACCGAGTCGACTCGCACTGCGGCGTCGAACGATACACATACCTCCGAATTTATGTTACAAGTACGTTGTAAATATTGCATTGCATGCCAAACACTGCGCAACGGGTGCCAGCAAGGTGCTAGGCGTCAAGTCAGGTCGATCAGCCGACTGGTAGCACTCGCGCAGCCCGACGTCGGTAAGCAACTCTATCGACCCGCACTCCAATGCATGCATGGAGACCGTGCCGCGCGGCGTCGGCTCACAGTAGCACGCCGAGATCGCGATTCGGGTCAAAGACACAAGAGGAAAAATATTAAAAAATAAAAAATAAAAACACCCCGCCTACGCGTGTTCTCCACGCAGCTGGCATCAATCCTCGACCCAATTCTGTATCTTGGCAGGTGGGCATCAACGTCTGAACTTGGCACACGCCCCCGGAGCCGAACGCCTCCAAATCAGTTTCAGTTTCGAGTGCGCGGCCGGCCCTTGGTTCCTTGGTTCTTCGTTTGATCACTGACCCTTGGCAACCAGATGGCGGTCCGTCGCAGCCACCGAGCCTGCCTGCATGCCCAGCCATCGCTATCACGATCATTTAGTGATCTATTCGCGCGTCCGTCCACTCGCCCGCCCTGGGCCTGATCGCGGGGACTGGTGGGGACGCCAACACGGATAGGTATACGGATGCCGATGTGGATCGGAACAAGGGACATTTACCGGGTATGTCAGGCCTTCCGTGCCCGGCATCCAATCCTTTCATGCAGGTGGCTTGGCGCTCCTCGTTGAAAACACGCGGCGCGCATGGTTGGCTGCGCCCGTCGATGCGTCGCATGGCAAAGAATGGAACGGAATCCAAAACAGAAAAAACGGGGGAAAATGAAGAAAAATGGGGGAACGAAAAAAGAAAATCGACGACGCCATGCAGACATCGCGTTTTTTGCACTTGACATCGGCCGACGCAATGAACCACCTGCGAATGTCGTCGTCACCCTGCACACCACGAGAAAGGAGAAGAGAAAGAACAAGAAGAAAATTTTACGTCCGTAGTCCGTTCGTCGTGGTCCCGCAGCACCAAACCCACGCAAAGGTCACCGTTTGTCCGTCAACTTTGCCTAGACTTGCTTTACAAGGGCGCAACGCATGGTCGGACCCAACCCCCTCGCCCTGTCGGAAGTTTCGTATGCCGATGGTGACGACACAGGGATAACAAGAACGGCCAGCGTCCCAAACGCACACGTTCGACAAACATGCTGAACAAAGACAGTGTGCTCTGCACGGCCCAGAAGACAGGAGTCGTTTCTGCTTCTCTCTTGTTTCCTTTTGGCGATACAGCCCCAGGCTTTCGAAACGGAGACCCTGTCTTAATGAATTAACTCGCCCACTACTCCACGGACCTCCAGTCCTTCCAGGTACCGCTTAGCTCCACAAGCCTTTGTGTTATACCTGATACGGCCGCCAGGAAACAAATCAATTCATCCATGGGCTGCGCCGCCTCCATCAACTCCGATGATAATTTGCAAATAGACAGTTGGGGGAGACCCGGACGAGGGAAACACCACGGAGACAGTGCCTGTGCAAAAGTAAAGTAGAATAAACGCCACCACGCCTACCAAGCCATTGATCGGAACGTAGATGTGCGATCGGTTGTGTGTGAATATGTGGCTCGGCGGAGAGCCACTCAAAAGAAAAGAACGACATCAGTTCATAACCCCATGAGGCAAGTTATACCGCATCAAGTGCGAATGCACAAGAACTGCTTCGCGTTCGTGCATTGTGCCAGATGCGGCCTCTAATGAATCATAGATTCCGTCAGGCTTGGGTAAGTAAGACCTAATAGTGGGGCGAACATAAATACGTACAAGCGTCAAAAGGTCATCATCGCAGAGCTAGATTTAGAAAGGGTATTGCATGCCTAACGCCAGGGTCCCTGGGTCACCTGAGAGGGGCGTACCAGACTCGGATATATTTTTACGCTCCGAAAGCCGCACAAGGTGAGTGTTTAGCCCTCCGCGCGGCCGTGCCGCATCACACAGAGGTGACGAACGAGACGAAAACGATGAATAGTTGCCAAATACGGCAATCTGTGTCTCACCGCATCCTGTATGAGTCACTCCCATGACCACAAGGTCGAAAAACATTAAATTGATGCGTGATGTGAACAGACGAGTGGGCGAGCTTACGCGCTAGTGACAAGTCAGCATCTGAACAGAGAGAAGCCCTGCTTTCGATCCGTACGTTATAACATGGAGCTGAGTGACTTACATATCCAAACTGAGTGGATCACCTCACAAGAACCACATACGCTTTCTATCACACGACCTGGGGTAATAGAGAGTGCCTCCCCATGGGAGGAACTGCGGAGACCAGGGTCGATGCCATACAGACTAATTGAGATCTGTGGGTCGGCTCGCGGGGCGGATCTTGTGAAGGAATGGGCAACACGTATACTATGACGTTCGGGGGTGTGCGTGTACATGTATTGAGGGCCAGGGTCCGTGAATAGAGCGGTGAAAATATGACCGATAGACGCGGGATTCATCCAAGTGAAACGCGGAGATTCTCATGGTTGTTCGGAGGGGAAATGTGAGCGACCCATGACGAGAGGGAAAGTTACATTCTCGATGAGGAAGGAGTTCATGTGAAAACGGCCCCTCTGAAGGGGATGCAGCTCTGTGCAAACCTGATGGGAGTCGGGTTTGTGTGTTTGCCAGAATGGCGTGCTTGCGCACTCTGAATCTGATCATGCATTGGTTGCCGGATGGTCAGCTGAGAGTGCTAACCGAAGGAAGGCTGTTTGATCCTGTTTGTACAAGTCGTCCGCCTCGGACAACAATAAATCCTAACTGATACGGCCTTTAGGAAGCTACTCACAAGTTCTAGCTCGGATCACGGCCTGTGCATGGTGAGTTTCAGGGCCATCCTCGGACCTGCTCTGTTCTAGTCTCCCCAAGGGCGATGTCCTTGTCACTTGTGTGAAGGCCTATCGCACGCAACGATCAGTGATTTATACCGGTGCCAGAATTTTCCATCCTCGCCCAGCAAATAGTGGTAGCCAATACCAGGGCCGAGTCTCGATTTCAGGGTCACCCATGCTCTGAGTGTCTAACTGACTGTCGGTCTGTCGGTCTGTCCGTGTCCCGTCACTCCCAGGTTCTACTTATTTAATTCATCCATATATGTCCAGCGTCCATGGTCAGTGCGACTAGATGCTTGGGTTGGCCCACGTGCGACCATTTCATCTGACACCCCACGAGGACGTCCTGACTTCTGGCATCCTCCTTCCTCAAAGAAAAAAAACAGTGGCGTTCTCGACGACCGAAGGATCCGAATCCCCCGTCCCTAAACCTTTTTTTTCCTAATTTTTGACTACGCCATAATATACAGTTCAAGCCTGTCTATTGAACGCGGTCCGTCACGCAACCCGTAGTCCCGGTGATCGGTCAGAGGCAAAGAACCCGCGACCCACAATATTGCCGCGAACGAAGCACTGAAAGGGTCTAGGTGCGCTCTCGGGAACGTTACGTTGGCGGAGACAAAGTTGCCTCAACCATACGATCTCTCGTTACTTTCCTTTTTTTTTCTTTCCTTACCAGGCTTCGGAACGGTCAATGGCATGCATATAACGTCACGGATCAACCACGCATGCGTTCCAGTCAGCATAATTGACAGGACGTTGAGTGGTGATGTGGCGCAGCTGGAACTTGACTTGGAAGTTTGGCAGGTGATCCAATTTTCGCCGATATTTGCGGATGTGTACGTGCGAAAAGCTGGTACAGCCTCAGTTTCCACGCCAGTGCCACGCATCAAGACAAATCTAACTCCATCGATCAGCCTAACCCACAGACAACTGAATTATTATCATGATACAACAGGATCCACTGGCACACAAAAACACATTTCCACCCGAGCCCAGGTAGTCCCTGAGAAAACAAAACGAGTGACAGTAGAGGCACACTGAAACGACAGACGTCCCTCCGCTCGCCCGAGAGATTACTGTAACATAGTCTGAGTCCAATTCATATCTATCATGAAATGCAGTGTCCATCGAGACATGAACCATTTTCCATGTAGGCCAATGGTGGTTGACAAGCGATATCGGAAACGTCGCAACCGGGTCCGCTTACGGCGGGACACGGTACCACACGGGCTGACTGACCTCTGCGGACGCACCGCCAGCTGGCATGGGAAGATCCTTCCCGCGACTAAGGGTTTGGATGGAGACCTGCCTGCCACTTTTGCGTGCTACTCAGACTTGAGGAACGTCAAAATATCCACCATTTCCCACTGCCCAGGCCGAGGCCAGATAATCGGCCCCTTCCCCCGACAGTGAATCCGGCAATCGGTCGCCGCCCATTTCGTCGGTCCTCCTCCTCGGGAGGCACGCCAAGTCCAGCAACCGATGCAAAAGACACGTAGCCAGGTAGTTGCCTAAGAGCGTGAGAGGCTGCCTCGGGGTCAAAGGAGGATGAGGACATGGGAGAATGCCGATCAGGGGAACACGCTGATATATGCGCGTGTGTTTCGACCATGGGAGGGTTGGCAACAAAAGTCACGACCGCGGGACCAGCACGTTTCGAGGGTGAGGTAGAGTACACGGGTGGCGATGGTGGTAACGGCGGATACATCCAGGGAGAGTCTGGGTGTTGGCGTCTCAGTTGTTCCTTCTCTCGCTGCGTGGGAGTATGAGAAGGGGACCTTTGACCTCGTGGGGCCCGAGGACTTCGTGGGGATTGTGTAGAGGCACGTGGAGAAGTAGACGTTCGGCTGGGGGACTTTGGTTCAGTGTGTGCGACGGAAGCGGGCCGTGTATGTCGGCGTGCCTCAGGGGATATGTGCTTTGGACGGGAGGCAGAGGAGACAGACGGATCTGGGTCAGGAACGGTCAGGTGTGTCTGGTGTGAGTGGTACGATTCATGCGAGTAAGCGCGTGAATTTGAGAGGGAGCCTATGGAAGATGCCAGGGAGCCGGGGGGTGACTGGACATGCGTCAGCGCCTGTCGTGAAGAGAGGAATGAGACCCAAATGTTGCGATGCGGGGACTCACATCGACGAGGTCCCTATCTTTGTCAATCCGCATGCTGTGCATGACGGAGTCGAGGCGATTGCGTAGGACAGCCTCGTGGGGAGCGGAGTCGTGGTGGCGCGAGAGTTCGGCTTGCTTTTCCAGAGTATATGCGGGGCGAGGGGAAGATGTAGGATCTGATTTGGCAGAGCGAGAGGAGCCAGAGTAGGAGGACGAGCGGAGAAGGCGAGAGTACGAGGCGTGCTCATCTTGGTCTGGGATATAATAAGAGCCAGCTGGTTGACTGTGGCCGAGTGCAGAAGCGGCACTATTTCGGCGGGAGGAACAGCGAGAGAGGATTGCAGACTGAAAGAGGTCGTCGTCGTCGTCATCGTCGCCGCAGTCGCTCGAGGAAGAGCGGGGGCGGGAAGAGTGTGCGCCATATGTGCGGCGGGTATCGTCCCTGCGGAGAGTATCCCTAAGGAGGCGTTCTGAGCGGGATGAGGGACGGGGGATGGAGGATGGCGAGGAGACCATTGAGGGAAGGAGGAGTGGAGGGAGGAGGAGGAAGGGAGGAAGGGAAGAGGGAAGGTATGTATACGGATGACAGGGGAGCAAGGACGTGATCGTGTGAATGGGCCTCACCGAAGACACGAGGTTATACAATATCATATCATATGTATTTGTTTACATCCTAGTTGTATGTACAGTCTGACTGGCAATATCCGGTCCAACAACCTCCGCAATTTCTCTTGTTCCAGTCCAGACCCACCCCCTGGTCTCGACGCAGACTGTCTGAGACCATTCCATCGCACCCCTCCTTTGTGTCTCGGGAATCATCTTGGAATGTTCGATTCCCCGCATATTGCCCCAGAAATGCCACTAGTATATACGCGAGCAGAAGCCCGTTCAGAATGCGCTTCACCTATTTCGTTCATGTCCACCGTGCGGGCCCGTGACGATAAACTCAACCACCACATGTGCTCAACCGCCGCTAAACACCGCATCTTTCGCAATCGATTTCCATCCCTCGAGTCTCGTTTGCCCGTTAGGTCATCGCGGCATGGAGCATGATTGTGACGTTACCAGCGCATCCCTACACTTCGCAGCTGCCGATCATATGAATATATCCATCCCGCTCAATCAACGCCGTCTCAGGCTGCTTTAAATAAGTATGACTTTTCCGCGACATTCCATTCGTCGCACGACTCGGAAAGCCAACCCTGGGAACAATTGCGGATACGTCAACACCCCAATTATCGGCGCAGCCCTCCGCGCCTTTTCCGTTCTAGTTATGATGCTATAATAATCCGATGAATCTTCTTCAAATCTTTGATTCTGTAGGCTTCCCGTACGCAACTTTCCCACAGAACCTGTGTGCCGCCATCGTCCGTTCGCGTTCCGTTCAAACCTTGTAGCAGTTACTACCTTCCGTAATTTATTTTCACCTCTCGTTTTCCGCCGACCTGGTGCTATTACACGATTAAAGTATTCCTCGAACAGGTCTTATCTGATGCGATCGATGGCGAATCCTGCGTGCAATGCGAGACAATCGGTGGGGTTGCTTTGGACCACATGCATTAACCGGCGTGTCGGGCCATCGATTCAAGTCATCGTCGCGATCGCGCGCGACGGAGCTGGACCCTGGTATCCATCCAACTTGAATCCTCGACATCCCGTTAAAAAGCACCACTCTCCCGGGCATCATCTTCCTTTTCTGCATTGACAAACCCCTTGACATCACTGTCGTCGCTCAGAGTGCATCTATCCATGCCATTGTGCTGCGCACATGGCATCTCCGTGTCTGGCAGACCGCGATTGTATCGAGAATCGCGGCGGTACCCCCTCCGGTGGAGTCACCGCCCATCCGATCAAAGAGTCTGCTCCGCGCAGCGATACCCCTGACGAAAAGGTCGTACCACCTATGCCGGCGCCAATGGCGATTATCGCCATAGGACCAACCGGCGTGATCGACCGAGTCACATCCCACTGCTCCATAACCAGAAATGGGGTTTTCGATTCAAGGGTGAGGGAACGGGGGATGACTTGTGAGAAGACGGGGAGGGATCGTGGTCACCGATGACACAACTATGGAGTCGCTCCCGGGTTCGCCGTCTTCCAATGGGATAAAGCCCTCGGCGCGTTTCTCTCGTAGTAGGGCACACGCCCCCTTCCCTGCGCCACCGGCTGTCCATAGAAGTCCAGAGGGTCTCCTACTCAACCCCCCTCTTCCCATTCCTGTTCCGTCCAAACCATCCAGGCGGATACCGGAGCGGAGCTGGACGGATCCGTCAACACCATCGCGATTCACGAGGAAATCCTATGCGAGTCTGATGCGGGACACGCAGAGATAGTACAGCGCGCGAACGGTATCGATATAGTAGACCGCCACGCCACCGGGCATCATAATCATCCATCGCGGGCTCCAGGTGACAAACTATGCGCATTAATTCTCGCCATGTGATCCATGATTTGGAGCCTCAAGTTTCAGATAAGTACGGTACGATGTTCGCCCTCACCCTCTTCGTCCTATGAAACATATGTTGTATGACAGAATTACGTCTGGAAAGCTCCACAACAGCGAATTCTGGGTAGAAAATTTCGCTGTATGCCCAGCAGGCCAAGCTTGCGCTGACTCAGTACATGGAATTCGGCCCGTTGGTTGAGGGTAAGTGCGATCGCAGATACCTCGGAGTGGCGCCGATTTCTCTCAGATCACCACCCTGGCAAGAGCCTCCGATCTTTCATGCGGGTATCGCTGTGATCCGTGAATTATTAGGTGTGGTCGGTAAGAGGCGATATGAGGTGGAGTTGGCAGAATAAGAGGGTCTCCACACCACGTTCACACGCAGACTGCGTACCCAACAACACTTGGTTGCCCATCTGATTCCCCTGTTTGGCTGGGTTGCTCTATCTTGTACACTTGATATCCGCGTATCGGTTGACGCGGTGTATGATGGGCATTGTCAGCTCACGTTGGTTGGTATGATGTGAACGTCAAACTTATCAGCGCGATGGTTCGCAGACTCTCGAGATATTTCAACTGACCTCAGGCCCATCATTCTGCCGAGCGAGCCCGAAGCGCCAAGCCTTCTAAGACCAAAAAGCACCTTGCTAATCTCGTGTACACAAACCGCGCACCAAACGTCATCGACAGGGCGTACGAAGCATTGAAAGGTATCCGAATTTCAATTAGATGACGATATTCCAATGGTAGCCTGTGGAGATGAACGAAGTCCACTTGAGGGGAGAGGCGGGTCTTATGCGACGAACGATCCCAGAAAAAGTGCTTGAGTAACGTCCCCTCCAGGGTGCATTCCAGAGGCGTCTTCAATGTTCCGCTGATTGACCATCAATGGTAACTGCGGTGCATTGACTGGACGACGGAGAGAGTGTGGATGCGACGAGAGATAACGATGACGACAAATTGATCATATCTGCTCAGGGCATCTTCTAGTCTCTCTCTCTCGTTTGCTTTACTTTATCTTTCCGTCTTCCCTTCTCGTAGACTAGTAACGGCGGGCGGTTCTGGTGTATCTGCTGTGGAGTCCCCGATGGACAATCGTGTGTCTTGTCGGCAACTACCGTCGAAAAATAACGCGATCCCGATGCGCCCATAAGAAGACTGAGCTGGCTTTTGCCGATCCAAGCCACAGCGTGGCATATATGTGTGTATGGGCGCACTACAACAGACTGGATTTACATATAGAACGCCGTTGTAGCCCGCCCAGACTTTGCGCACCCCTCGACTCGGATAAGCTCCGTGCGAGGGGTCTCGACCGGTCTATTGTCCAATTCCAGCATACCTCAAAGTTACTAGAAGGATGGCCGAACTTCGTCGGCAAATTACCTTGTTTATATTTGTTTAGCCTAAGCAAAATTGCATGGTGATTTCCCTCAGCGTGCGAGACACAAGAGTGAATAGTGATCTCGGTTGGTAGACTTGTGAAGTTCATTCTGTATTGTATGGAGACGGGCTGAAATAAGGAACACGAGAAAGTACAACTCAGCAGAAACAAATAGCACGAGCAAGAGCTACAAAAATAACAGTACAGACTCGGAAATGAGACAAATTGGTAAGGAAAGCATGTTACAAGGGATAGTACAACCTACTAGGCTTTGGGAATGAACATTTGAACCATTGAGTAAGCTCGAGCCTTTCCTTTATTAGGAGATGCTCTGACGCGCATACGTTTATAGGGGCTGGAGGGAAGAGCACTTGGCGAACGTAAAACCATCAGTTTGCGTAAAGAGGGTAAATAATAATGTTTCTTGGTTTTTTTTAATAAAAACATGCGTGTAGGCAAAGTTAACCTCTGCAGTGCAGCCACACGACGTGAACGGTTCCCACAGCAAGATCGAAGCTATTTTCTTGGATGATCGCGAAGAAGCTCTGTCAAACACAGATTCAATTGTTATCCTCAGATTTCTACCGGCATACATTCTCATCAAAACACAAAACACGAAGACATTACCTGGTCTTGACAACGCCGTGATTCCACTCACTCCACTTCAACGAACCTTCACCATACCGGACGGAAATGGAGTCAAAACTGTTACAAGAAGACAGTTTCCATTCACTGCATCATATGCCTTCACAGACTATCGTTCACAAGGCCAAATGATCAGCAATATGATTATAGATATTGCATCGCCTCCATCCGGAAGAATTACTCCTTTCAACATATATGTCACATTGTCTCGATGTCGAGGCAGTTGGAGTAGCATTCGACTGCTCAGAGATTTCAACAAGAAACTGCTGACATTGCATCCTTGCGAGTTCCTGTGGCTGGAAGACGAACGATTGTTAATACTTGATAAAACCACAGACACGAGGTTGAATGGTAGTGAAGATACATTGTCGCAGCATCGGTTTACATGATATCACCTTGCTTGACAAGGTTTCTGCCACCCTCACAATTCTGTGGGAAATATGTGCCTAACTCACCGGAAATAACCGCAGTCACATCGGAAGCAACCACGGCGTGTGTAACCTACGCCTTATATGTACATAGGTGCCGCTGCTTATGCCTTATGATACCATGATTTGTTCTCGCATCCCGCCCCATCTCTTACCACTGTCTTTTCATTCAGCTAAGGAATCGCACGGGTGGACCCGCGGGTACCTTCACCTGGAACTGCACCCTTACCTGCAGAAAGCCCGTACCCATACCCTGTCGGTACTCACACCCGCAACCGGTGCCAGTGGTGACGCACGCCTGACTACGACTCGGCAATGGCAAGACGACACGGGGCGACGCGATCCCATCCGTCTCCTTCCCCTCCCACCTTTTTCCCTCCACCCACGACACACAATCATGTCCATGGCGACAATGCGACGTGGACCGAGACCGTGACGATGGGGACGGTCGACATTGACGCAACGACGACGCAACATCAACGCAACGATAAGTGAGGACAATGCGACGAGGACGAGGGCGGGGGAGACGGGCAGCAACGATATCGGTGCGTTCCCGGCACTTTCACTTTCACTCACTCTTACTCGCTCGCTCACCCCTCTCTCCCCCACTGGCGCACCTCCACATTGCGAGGACACGATGCCAATGCATGTCCCCATCCCCATCTTCGTGCCCCCACGACAACGACAACGACATCCCCATCCCCACCCTCGTGCTGCCACGACGTCCCCATCACCATCCCCGTTACATCCCCACCCCCATCCCCGTGCCACCACGACACGACGACGTTATCCCCGTCCCCATCACATCCTCGTCCCCGGGTCCATCCTCGTGCCACCGTGACCATGACGACGCGATGTCGACCGACAATGACGATGGAGACGGTGTGTCCTCCCTCTCCCTCTCTCAACCCCCCATCCTATCTCCCCAGCAGGCAGCGACAGCGATGGCGACACGACGAGGACGTCGACAACTGTCGACAACGACATCGTGACGACGACAGTGCGTCCTCCCTCTCCCTCTCCCATCCCACCATCCTCTCTTCCCACAGTGACAGCGACCTCGCGACTCAACGACGCACGACATAGACATGCCACGACGACATGGTGCGACGTAATGACGACGAACAACACGACGCATCAACTGATGCGACAATATGTCACGACGCAACGACGCAACGCAACGATGCCGATGAAGCGAACGACACACGACGCAACGACGATGGCAAACGACATGGCGCCATGCCACAGCAGCGATGACAACGACACAACGACGCGGCGTGCTGATAGCACCACGCCATGTCTGCGTGACGTTCCCATACCCCTGCAATTCCCTACAGGCTGAGCAGACACTGGCATTCAGATGATTCGCGTCACTGCTCTGTCGTGCTTTACTGGGATGGCAGGAACCCCAAGAAAACATAAGATTAGTCTGTATATTGACCCTGCTCCCTCTCCAAACAAGAAAGCCTGCTGAGCGTAGAGTTTCGAGTCTTTGGTTCCTATGGCACTGTGACCAGCTTTAATTGTTCACGTCTTTTCTCCCTCATAGAGTTTTTGAGTCTTACTACTTTCTTACACTGACCCCTGGTTTCAATTGTTTCCAGCTTCTATTTCTTATACTCTTCCCCGCACATTGCTAACTTTCTAATATGAACATTCTAATTTCACATCATAATCCTTGTTATCTTTCATTTTGTACATTTTACTCACAATCTAATCAAATGGACGATTGAACCCATCCCCAGTGCAAGCAAGGTTTGCGCCGACGCCAGTCGGCACTCCCCCAAGTTATGATACTTCATCGATATTCAGCGTTTCCATATTTCCATATTTCCATTTCAGCCACATTCGAGTCTTATATAATCGTTTTCCACGGTCGCAAATTTACATTCCTTCAGCCACAATTGTCAGGTTGTAGTGACCTTATAAACAAGGTAACTACATGAAGTGGCTGCCAGAAGAATTCGTGGACACGCGGTCGCTAACGTGATACCTGTTTAGGTTAGTATCTTCTCAGCTGCGTGGCGGACGCTTTGAGGCGCCCATATCCATGTTCTGATGGAACATTCCACAGCCAAAACGGTTACGTCCAGTTCAAATGAGTTCAGCAAGTATTCAAAATCTGAGTCATGACTTGTAATAGGCTGACCCATGTCCTGCCGTGTATTTGGCAGGTTGGTAATACAACTTTTGCCATTTGGGTGTCGCCTTTCAAAGCTTCAAGCATCGGTTTGTGCGATAAGCCGTGGTAAGGACTCGGAGCAATCTTCCGACTTGGAAATCTTCTTTATTT